>JANKYE010000013.1:14804782-14821135 GCA_032467995.1 Erythroxylum dillonii | reverse complement strand
CATGAAAATGCTCATAAACAATAAGGCTCAAAGGGCTAGCAAAGTGTTTATGGGACTATGTTTGGGGAGAAGGGGTGAAGAAAGAACGCCTCTATCATATTAACAAAATTCTAGTTCATAAAGCTTTGAGTAAGAATTGAAACAAGTTCTAGAGAAGTATGAAATAAGCAAATGCACACAAAGATAGAAGGAAAATTTAGGCTCAAATATCCTTCCAACAAGGGTATTGTCTCCATGAACAATCTCAAGTCTCAAAAGCTTAAAGTGCTTCTTTGCTAGCATGCCTCCATTCACTTTGTATTGAAAACATTAAAAGTAAAATTTTGCCAATTCCAACTATTGTTAAAAGAATGGAAGGTATTTTCAAAAACTCAAGCACCACCTTGAAACTTATAAAATCTTTGCATGCAACAGTTACAAAAGACCAGTGTGGAGAAGGTATGAATGGAGCACAAAGTTTAGCAAAAAATGTCATTTCTGTAATAATGTGTCACGTCGCGACGTGCAGTATTGTGCGTCGTGACGTGTGGACATCGCGACGTGAAACTGTGTGCACGTCGCGACGTACATGCTTAATGGTCATCCTCGCCGCGGCGAGGGACAACAGAATGACAAAATTTTTTAAAATTTACTAAGTTTTACGAACATAAAGCAAAATTGGCTTACACATTCAGAAACAAAGTATCAACAGTCATGCAGCACAAAAAATAAATAGGGAAACAACTCCCCCACACTTAAACAATGCATTGTCCTCAATGAAAATGTAGCAATGTTCAGAAAAGGAACAGGGCACAAGGAGATAGAAGAGAAAATTGGAGATTGATCATTAAGGGAAATAATGCGAGTACAAAAATGACTAAGGATCCAAATAACTAACTACAGAAAAATACAACAAAAGAAAAGAAATACAAGAAAACAAAAAAGCAAATTGCCAACGCTAGGCCAGAGGAGCAGTAGCTAGGTGATCTGGAGGAGCAGCTGCAGATGCACTGGGGACAGTCGAGGACTTAGGGGCCACTGGAGGAATAGGAAGCTACAAGCGATCCGCAAGCAAGGCATACATCTGGCGGTGGAACTGGCGGTCAGCTGCCAACTGCGCCTCAAGACGCCTAATGTCCTCGCGAAGCAGGGCGACCTGATGCTCAAGAGAGGGGGAGGGTGAAGGAATGCAAGAAGAAGAAGGAGGGGGGAGTCCTCGCGAGGCAATGCCTCGGAATGGGGAGCAACAACAGGTGGGGAAGGAAGGGGCGAAGGAGCTCTAGGAGGTGGTGAAGGAGGGGTCAGAGGAGAAGGAGGGGATGGAGGGGGTGGTGAGGAGAAAGAGGAGGAGGAGGGAGATGACGGGGAGGGCGGAGACGAATGTATTTGAAGAAGGAGGAGGCAGGTTCAAAAGTATGGTCAGTGGGATGTTTCGGGACCCGATAGGCCCGAAACATATCGGTGATGAGATGATGGAAGATGATAGAATGGGAAAGGTTAGAGGTCAGAACAGATTGGCGAAGGGCGGAGACGATGGCATGAGCAAGGTCAACAGGTCTGCTAACCATTAGCAGGAAAATGTAAAGAGCCTACTCCTTAGGGACGAATGTAAGGTGGGAAGCAGGAAGAATGTTGTTGTATATAAGATGGAGCCAAGGACGGGCCTTAAGGCGAAGATCAGCTCGGCGAATATATCGTTGGGAGCCCTTAGTTCGATACCAGTCGGCAACCTCAGGACAGAGGATACGAAGAACATCGTCCTAGGGGTAGTCATGAATTAGGGTGGCATAGTGACAATGAGGGGTTAGAGGAAGGTTAAACTGCTCACGGATGGCAATGGTGGTAAAGGTGCGAGGAATGGTGACCCTAATTCCGAAGGTGTCGAGGTGACGAACCTAGGCGTAGAAGTAGCGGACAAATGTGGCATTGCCAGGGGTCCTGGGTTGCACTAAGCCTGAGAGTCAGGATTGGACGAGTTGGCGAACAAAAGGGTTGTTATGAGGAGTGAGAGGGAAAGGTCGTTCCTTGAGTAATGCCCTAGCCTCAATTTTTACGACTAGGGTAGTATATGCCGGATCGACAGAAGGAGAGGAAGAGTGGGTTGGTGAAACTAGATGATGGGATGAATGGGAAGGTTGAGGAGAGGGGGAGTTTCCCGAGGAAAGCTCCAAAGAGGTCGACGGCGAAGCGGGGTGTGGGACAGGAGAGTGGTCGGAGGAAAATTCGAGCGAACTCGAGGAGGGGAGGACATGGGAAGGGGAAGAGGTCGGTCGGCCTTGCTTGCATTCTTGGTACGAGGCATATTCTTGTAGAAATTAAAGACAAAGCAAAACCAATAAAGAAAAAGGGGTAAAAACTGCCTCCTCGCTGCGACGTGTGGGAAGACATCGCGGCCAGGCAAGTTCTTTGATCTCACGTTGAGACGAGCAAATCACACGTCGCGATGAGGCAAGCCAAACGTCGCAACGTGAAGTCACTGCGAGGCTTGAAACTTGACACGTCGCGACTAGGTGAGTCGCACATCATGATGAGAGGCAATTTTTAGACACATCGCGATGAACGAAGTCCACTGCGAAAACCTAGTCTCAACCACTTAAACAAGAACGAAAGCAAAATAAAATAGGGAAAGATACACTTACGGAAAAGAATGCGAGGAGAACAGAGAAGGTGGAGGACGAAAAACAAACGTAGACAGTGGGGACTGAAGGCAAGGGCAAGGAGCAGCAGTGAAAGGAACGTCACTGTGGGGGAAGAATGAAGTAAGAAGAATGAAATAAAGTGAAAGACGAAACGGCGAGGGGGAATGCAGAAGGGTGCGAGGGTGAAAAGACTAAAGCGATACTGGACAAAAGAAATGACCAGCGTACAGAAGGGACAAAAAGGAAATTTCACCGTCTATGATTACTTAAAGAGACCGCTCGTCGCGACGTAGGAAGTTATACACGTCGCGACAAAAGTGTCGCTACTCATCGCGGCACCTGATGAACATGTTGCGATGTACCAACTAATAGACGCCGCAGTGTGACAACAAGACAGATGGCCCACGTCGCGGCAAAAGATTCCACGCTGCGGGGAAAGTTCCCAAAAAAGAAACATAATAATAAATCATCATGCATTTTTCATACAATTACAACAATTCAAAATTCGTGAAATCTAAGCATAAACATACAAATAGGGCATTGCCCTTCACACAACAACCATAAACATGTTACCCACCTATTTACTTGCAAAAATTCAAGCCCAAGATTGCCTTCCCTTTTGCTCTTGGATTGTCATTCCTTGATCTCCTTCAAACAACCAAGTTCTCATTTAACATAACATTCCCATAGAAATTCATAAAACTTCAAAAATCATAAAAATGAAATAAATGCTAAAATTGGGTTTAGGCTTAACCTACCCATAGTCTATCTAGGTTGGAAAAACCAAAACCTAGTTTAGAAACCCATAGTCTATCTAGGGTTTCTCCTCTTTCTTCCTTCACAACTCATCATCTTCTCTAATTCCTTTTTGTTTTTCCACTAAGGAAGAAGAAAGATGATGCTTACCTTAGATTTAGCCCAAATCTTCTTCTTTCTCCTTCTTTCTCCTTTTTCGCTAGCTTCCACGCACTCTTCTTCTTTTTCTCTTCTCTTCTCACGACTTTCTCTCTTTTCTTTTGTTTTTCACTTCAACTCTCTTCTTCTTCTATTGTTAAGACAACATTTTAGTTGTCTTTCCCATTTTGCCACTCATTTAAGTGGTCTTTCCATATTTACCCTCCTTTTGTCTTTAAAACTAACATCTTAACTCCTTATTTTGATCAGGTAAATGAAGAAATTTTATAACACTTCCTTCTAGAGAAATGTTCCTCTATGTCTTATGTTTCTAGTGACACCAAAATCACTCAATTGGGTTCAGAAATTTGAAACTTATGGCCCAGACACTTTCGAACTGTTACTAAACCAAGACTGTACACTATACCCAACTTCATTCCAGAAATTGAAAGTCATAGGGAATGAATTGAAGTTCAATTCCTTCAGATAATTTTTAGCTTCATGTCTTTAGTTTAGTTAGAAACAAGAATCATCTCATTTGGAGCTGGATAGGTCAAGATTTCACTAAAATAATGAACCATGATCAGTAAAAATATCCAACTCATACTCTTTCAACCGATTCTCTCACTTTAATTCAATAAATCTTTTTTTGATTCATCCCAAAAGCTATAAATTTTTTTGGAGAGATAGAGGAATGAGTCAAGAATCCAATGCTTTAAAAATTAGGTCATTTGGAGGTTGGACAAAAAAGTTATGGCCAAAAGAGTAAAAGGTGTTCAAGTTTGGAAATCAGCAAAGTCGCGATCACGAAAGACCATTTCGAAAAAGGGGTCGAGACCTACAACTTCCATGAAGACCTCAAAAATAATTTTTGCTTCTAAAAGGGTTAAAATTTCCAATCAGTGAAGCTGTCCCGAAAATCCATCCTATGCAGCAACACAAACTTCAAATGATCATAAATTCCAGCCTCAATATCAAAAAATGTCATACTTGATAGCGTTAGAAAGCTAAAAAGATAAGCTACAACTTTCATGAAGACAAATGTATCAAAATATCTCTAGATCAACCTAGAAAAATCACAGAAATTTCAGATCGAAAATCCAACTTTGCACTATTCATTCTCAGAAAATTTTCATACTTCCACTTTCCAAAATCCAACGCTTCAATTTTTTTTTCTAGTCATTTCCACTCCATTTCTACCAACTTATTCATCATAAATTTCATAGTACCCTTAAATATACAAGTTTAGTTAGAAATCTCATAATACTAAGAATTTATAAGCAACCTATTCATGCTCCATTACTTTTCTACATTTTCAACTTTCATGCTCAATCACTATTCTTCATCTCAACTTCCATTTAAACTCAATATCGTCCATAAACAAATTATAGTCCATGATTGATCATAAACACTAATAATAGAACATGCACACATATACCCACTCATCATCAACTTTGTACATTCACTACCTAAATCTTGTAAATCATCTCAAATTCAAGAATTATCCTTTTTCTTTACTCAACTAATCACTAACAATTTCTCATTTAATAGTTCTAACTTCTAAGAAAATTTTGGGGTCCAATAGTATCTATTGAAAATGAACTAGAAATGAGTTATTATAAAAGCAATTGATGTGAAAAATGATAATGCGATAAAGTGTGAAATTTGATAATATACTGGGGATTGTCATGAGCATGCATTGTACATATTACATATACACACATGTGCATAAATGAATGCTTATAATTGTGCAAAATTATTAATGTGTGTGCGCAATGTGTGTATTGCATAAATGGGTTATGCAGGTTAAAAGTCTGCATTTAGGCATTTCTAGAATTTGGAAGCAAATGCTAATCTGGAGCGTACTGTGAGTAGATCGAGATGGTCTCATTTTATTGTTTGTTCTGTTTTGAATTTTGTATTGTTTAACAATGGAATGACTATCGGAATATGATTGATTGCGTTGGTTTTTGGACAAAAGGTCCGATGATTGTGATGCTTGATTGAGATATTGAAGTGCTACTTATATGTGAATTAGATGAACTAAGTGTGCATAATTGATTGTTAAATGTGTTCTGAAGGTGCAATTGCATGTAAGTGAAAATGTGATTCTTAACTTTAATGTTGGATGTCGACGTAAGTTCCAATGATATGGGAAAGTGATTGATTAGCAGTATACAAATGTGATTGATGCATTCCATTTCATGAATGCATGAAATATAATGGCAGTTGTAACCGAAGTAGCCACCGATCAAAGTTTAAAGCTCAAAGCATAAAATGAGCCTCGAGCTCAGAAAGTGATTGAGGGCATAAGGCTCACTATGTAAAATGAGCCTTATCTCCATCAGATATGAGACAGTTAGTAATAAGCCTGGTATCCAATGGATAC
Source organism: Erythroxylum dillonii (assembly GCA_032467995.1). Taxonomy (NCBI): domain Eukaryota; kingdom Viridiplantae; phylum Streptophyta; class Magnoliopsida; order Malpighiales; family Erythroxylaceae; genus Erythroxylum; species Erythroxylum dillonii. The sequence continues at coordinate 14,815,234 of JANKYE010000013.1, read as the reverse complement.
TGGACAATTTAGGTACTCGGTCACAATAAAGTAACAAATGGAAAGTGGGTCTCATATGTACTGTATATGTATAATATGAATGATTAAAGTGTATTAAATGTGAAACATGAAATGTTGTGAATGTGAATTATTTGTTGTGTGACCGGGTGAGCCATCGATAATGGTCACTCACTGAGTTCGCAAAACTCACCCAAACTTTGCAAATATTTTTCAAGATCAGAAGAGTACCCCATTAGGCAACAGGAGTATACCTACTGCACGTAAGTGAGAGATAGAGGTCAGGATTAGTTCGTGTCTGCATTGTATTTCTTTATTTTTATACTGAATTGTATTTCCTACAAATTTTGTATTAAGCAATGTATTCTGAAATCATTGTACAATGTGTATGCGAATGTAATCATGTTGTATTGGCATTATGATTGTGAGTGTTTTGTTTCTGAAATGGGCCTTAGTGATCAACGAAATTCTAATGAATTGAAAAATGTTTATAAAATAAAGTGGGCTCGAATTGATTACGAATTTTCTCTTATTGTGTTGTGGTTTTAAAAAAATTTATACTGAGATTTGACTGATTAATTGCTCTAGCATGCCAACCTCGCGAGGCACGGACTCAGATATCACTCATAATGTCGAGTACGTGTCTTGCGGGAGTGGGGTGTTACACAGTATCCAAGATATCTTTGAGTTCCTCAAGTCTAAAGATATTTACACTATTGCTATGATGAGATTAATTATTGACATTGATAGATCATCCATATGATAATCTCATAGTGGGTCATCCAATGTAGTTACTACTCCTAGTAAGCACCCACATGTTAACTTTAAACATCTCCTGCTTACAATTTGTGAGATCCACTGCTTGGTCAAATCAAGGAGTATAACATGTGCTAGTCTATCTGGATGAATAATGTCCTATCTTATTAATCCTATGACTATAGATAATTTAGATACTAACATAATTGAACATGATAGGAATCTCATTATCATGAACTCATCATGATTTCCTTCATGCTATGTTTTGTATTATGGACTTCATTAATTCAATTTAAGATCGACATCAATTCATAAGTAAATGAACATTAAATTAATGAAAAATGGCCTTTCACTTTATTAATCAAAATAAAGTTTGTACAAAAGTCCTAAAGGTGATTGCCTTTAGATCACTACTCTAACACATGGTTAAGTTCTATATTGGAAGCTACTTATTGCCCTAATTATTAATAAGTGCATAAGTATAGGTAATTACATTGAGATAGTATTCCTAACTATCAAGTATAGACTATGTTTGTGGCATATGTTTAAAAATTACTAGAGAAATTTGATGCCCAAAACAATTATAACAAGTTGAAAGGTATTTTTATAGGTATCATGTATGATTCCAAGATTAACCAAGTGTATAAGAGGAAATGAGGTGATGTGGTTGTGAAGTTTAACTTAGAAGATAATTTGTGGATTATTGAGAGCGCGTCGTAATGCTAGTCAAAATAAAATAATTAGACTACTACTACTATAGCAATGGTGAGTCTAGGTCGATCCCACAAAGAGTGTGTGAAAAGTTGTTGAAATGAAAGTAATTGATGTTCAAGAAATAGGGGGATTGGATTTTGGAATAAGAAAATAAAATAAAACTAGGCTAATAAAAACAAATTAAAGAAAACATGTAAAAAATGATTAAAGTGGGGAATTCAGTAAGGAACAGGTTCTTTGGTTCAATCTCAGTCTACACCTGAATTAAGCATAATTCATTGATTTGTTGTTTTTTAATCTCTCTTAGCAATTACCAGTTGTAGATTAACAACAAGCTCTGTTAATCCCGATTTTTCCTTAGGTTCTAGTTAATTACAAAACGCTCGTTAATTAACCCTAGCTATCGGGAAACCTAAAATAAACTCTCTAAATTTATCTAAACAATGGCTTTACGCATCATAAAATAGATCAATCTAGTTAATAATCACACAAGCTCGGATTATTTAACCTAGGTTATGTTATCTCTAAAGATTCAGAACTATTAGTTACTACATATGAATCGGGAATACAACGATTATGTATTGCATTCAATTTTATCAATGGCTTTTCATGAAAAATGATTCAATAGAGTATTAAAATAATCATCATTCAAATACCCAATCAATCTATACAAGATAACATAATCAATTTCTAATGAGAGAAAGAAACAACAAAATAATAAAAAATATTTACATCGGGTCTTCGACGTCAATGTCACCTCCAAACCAGCATCGGGAACTTAGTCTTCCATGGGTCTCCTAAGAAAAAGCTTCAACCCTACAAAAAATACCCCAGATGAAACCCCCTTCAGCTCTCTTCACTGCGGCAAGCTTCTCTCTTCTACTGTTCACTAAAGTGACAATTAAACTTATGTGGCCAAGCTCCTGTTCAGTCTTCTCTAGCAAGTTCTCTTCTGTTCTCTTCTCACATTTCACGTTATTGTAGCTTTGATGTGATAAATAAAAATGCTGGGCCATGCTACTATTCACATTTTCAAAACCCTCAAAGATTGCATCTGCTCTGTCTACGTATGCAGCATGAAACGTAAAATACGTATGCATTAAACGCATACGTTTGCATTCAACGCAACATATACGTTAAATGCAAATGTAGTTTGCGTTTTCTTTTCCCACTCCATTAGCACATTTTCTTCCTTACTATGCTACGTTTTGGTTACTTTGCTCACCACTTAATTCACTTTGTTATTTAGTTAATGGACTACTACGTTTTCTGCATATTGTGCATACGTTTTGGTCACCACATGCATGTTTCATGCTTTCACTTTGCATTTTATGCTTTCATTTTTCCTATCTTTTTTTCTTGTCTCTATTTTTCTTCTTCTTACTTTATGAAGACTAGCAAAAATTAATATTCATAAAACGGTCCAAATGTAGTTCTTTTGACTCACTTTAATATTTTTGCTTCCAAATTACACTTAAAATTATATATGAATTAAAGTATCATAAGCATTTTTGTATCACTAATCGCTAAATGTAAATGATTAAATGTATCAACAACTAAACACATATCAATTTTCCCCACACTTAGCTTTTGGTCATCCTCAGGCAAAACATCCAAATTAAGCTCAAAAACTTGAAACATTTACTCAATTCCTATATTTTCCAAGACTATATAATCATAACTAAAGATGAATGACTTCCAAAAATCATAGCAGGAATTCAATATTCAATGCTTCTACTTATGATCAATCAATAAGCATCATCTTTATAAACTGAGCAATCTAATGGTAGACTCGAATAATTTGTGTAAGTAAAACATATCTATAGGTACACTCAACACCATTCATGATCATGACAATTCATAACTTTGCATATCATTTCATTTATCCAATACTATAATTCACATGTAAAATCATAGATCAAAGAACTTTTAAAAGTTGTAATGTGGGTTAAGGTAAGGTGAGATATATTTAGGTTAAGTAGCATGAGAGTCATCAAAGCTAGTGAAACAAATGCAGCACTCAATTATACCAACAAATGCAAAAACCCAACATTCACTCACAATTGTGCACATCAACTATGATGAATGTAAAAACAAGTTTCACAACTCAAACTCGAGCTTTCACACACAAACCACATTAAGCACAACCAAACCAAAGGGATCACTCATATATTTTATGCCAACAACAGATTGAAACAATAATAACGGAACCTTCCAAGACAACATCTACCTCATATCTAATATACTCAAAGAACCCATTCATCACAACTTTAGGAGAATTTATTAATTATAAACAACCTTTCAATACATATGTACTTGATCTTAGATACATTTATTTAAACAATTTTTCATTTTTTCTTTTCTCTTCTTTTTCTTGTGCTTTTCTCTTTTATTTCTTTTTTCCTTTCTTTTATTTTTCTTTTTTTAAACATTAAAATAAACTACATTAAAATGATAATTTCAATTACAAAACATCCCAACATCATAACAATCCCATACATATGGACACCCCCACACCTAGAATTTTGTACATCCACAAACTCAACAATCACAAATGCTCCAGTAGCTTATGGCTTAGGTGGGACATTTGGGTAAGTATAAAAATCAAGTAATGTGGTTAGTACGCAAAGAAAAAGTATAAAGCATAAAGGGGTTTATCAAGGGAAAAATCATGACAATAGGCTAGGTTATTTAGCTAATGTAATTTATGAAAAACAAAGAATGTCTAATCATATCCATGTTAATTCATATGATAAAAATGTGGTCTCGAATAGAAATTCAACATAAAATTGGAATATACATGTAATGAAGGTCACACGTTATCAAAAGACAATGACATTGATATGGATGTTTCAGTCTAATAAGGTTTAAAATCTCACCGGCTTTGTCTACCACTAGTCAACTCATTCTAATAAGGTGTAACTCATTCTCTAGTCAACTCATTCTCTAATCATGACTATATAGTCCTAGAAGCAATAGAAAATGAGAAAATGTTTGTTTCATTTTTTTTATTATTTCTCTCATTTTGATTGAAAACTTAAAAACAAGTAAGAAACAAAATAACATAGAAACACACATGTAAATAATAAGTAATGCGGAAATGTAAAGAAAAGAAATTAACTTCCTTTGGGTTGCCTCCCAAGAAGTGCCTTTGTTTAGGGTTGCTGGCTCGACTCCATACTTTCCTCACATGACAAAATTGTGATCTTTAGGTGGTTCCTCCGCGTGAGGTTTTTCTAGATAAGGCCTTGATTGATAATCATTCACCGCCAGCATCCTCCCTATCTTTAGATTCTTTATCTCTACTAAGTCCTCGCTCTCTTGAAATAAATTCGAATGTCTCTTCACCTTTTTTTCTATGTTTAATTTATCTAGCCTACTAGGTAAATGTAGCGCCCCACTCTCATAGGGCATATTCTTGAACATACTGACGGTATTCGAGAACATACTCTATGAGGGTGGTATGCTAGCATAGTCAAACAATCATACTCATAATTTTTTCATGCATCACATGCATATTTAGAAGATCAATAAACATTTTTCAGCCATTGTATTTAAAAACAATTTTACTCACAATGTTACAAACAGTTAACACATTCCAGTAATCATCTAGACCTAATTGTAACATCCCATTACCTATAGGAAGGTTAGAATAGTAAATATGAGAGTTTAATGAGAGATAAGAAATGCATTTTCATGTTCATGCACAAAATGACATGTTCATACACGTGAATAGTGAAATTTTGCACATGAATATGTCTGTACATGCATTCATTGACATTTCATTTATAATTGTTTCTAAATATGATTTCTATTGAGAATTGTGGTTTTTATGTATGAAAAATTGATTCAGAGAGTGTAATTCCTTATTTAGAATTTTTGAAACTTTCGTAGAAATTTTTGGAAATTGTTGGGTAGTTTTGGACTAGGAAAATTGCCAAGTGGCAAAACTATTAATAGATGGTAGTAAAATTACTGTCCAATGGAAATGGAAATTTTGATAAATGACCTTAGGATTTATTCACAAGTGCCATTGAAAATTGGGGGACAATTGGAGTAGAAATTGAAATTTGTTGGACTAGTTAAATGAGGGAACTTATCTTAGTGCTTTAGAAATTGGAGCAAGTAACACATGTCTTAAGTTGATTTTTATATTAAAGGACCCCCCCTTTTTGGTTGCTCTCTCTCACGATGCTTCTCTCTTAAAATCCATTGGAGTTTTGTTTTTGGTTTTCTTCTTCTCTTCTTCGTAGCTTCTCTTCTTCCTCTTCTTCATAGGTTTTGATCCCTCCAACCTCCATTTATGTTGAACCTAACCCACTCATCTTCCACCTTGCTCTCTCTCATTCCCATAAAAAACCCTAACCTTCCAGCCATAAAGATGGTAATCATTGTGGGTTGTGTTGAAGTTAGGTATTTTGTATTTTCTTAAAGAGTTTAAAGATTTGGTAGCTAAATCAAGTAAGCAATGTTTAATGTTTTTTTTTTGGAAATGTTAAATGGAGCAATTATGACGATATTTAGAGGTTAATGCATGAAAAGTTGATTTATGTATGTATGTGTTGTGGATGATGAAGAGTTTGTGAAGTTTTTGCTTATACATATATGTCTTGTTTCATGCAAATGCTAAATTACGGGTTAGAAGTTGTTTATGGATGAGTGGTGTTGTATATGATGAGTATGATACTATGAGTTATGTTACACATGTTTTTAAGTTGAATTGGTTGCGAAAGAGATGTTTAAATGGGAATTGATAGTTGTTGAATAGGTATATAAACATGTCTTATTTTTTTTGTTAATGATCAAATTTGGATCATGCTTTGTTGGTTAATGATATTGAGATGAGATGGAATTGAAATGAGGAGTAAATGATATAGAAAAGGGTAATCCTTGTGCAAGTTATGTTAGAGGTAAAATGTTGAAAGTTTGAAGAAGATTGGCTGGAAAATGTTCATTGAGTATGTTTCAGTCTATTAGCCATAAATTTTTCTCTAGTTATCCAAATAAGGTGATTCTTGATTTGTATTAAACTAGAGAAATATGGCTATATTTTTTGTGAAGATATCGAGTTCAAATTCTATCCATAAGAGACTCAAACTCTAACCTAAAGTTGAAAAAAACTGGGTATGTTTCTGTGAATGTTTGCCGTGGCAAACTTCTTCCTTCACTGTGGCGAAATTGAAGGTTTTGGCTAGAATTCCTTTTGGTAAAAGTTCACCGCGGCCAATCCTGGGTTTCGCCGCTATGAACTTGTGAAAAATTCAGGAGAATTCCTTTCTAGAGGAGTTCACCGCGGTGAACTTTTTTTACACTGAACATGTTTCAATACTTTGGGCATGACTTCTTCTGTAGTTATCCAAATAGATAGATTATTAATTTGGAGTAAACTATAGACATAGGTCTACAAATTATATGAAGAAATAAAATCCTGAATCGGACTCTAAGGGTTTCAAGTTTTGGGTGGAAGTTAAGTAGAGGGTACTGTATCAGAATAAAAGCAGTCCGAAAACATTTGGAGTATAACTTTCACAATACTGAACTAAATTGAATGTTTTTCGTGTCAATATAATCATAAGACATAAAGGAACATTTTTCTAGAAGTGAGTATGACCAAATTACATCAGTTTCACCTTTTGATTGAGCGTGAACAGTAGACCCGAAAGTGTGTCTTAGAAAAATCTGAAGTGATTCAATGAGAAATGAATTGCGAATTTAATGGTTTTAGTGAGGCATAAACCTAAGTATAAATTATACTTAGATGAGTTTAGATACGAGAATGTTTTTGTGGTGAAATTTATGGAAAGATACCCAGGATTGTCATGAACATGCATTGTACATAATTCATTTCATACATGTGCATTATTGAACACTCATAATTGTGATATATGTGTATGTTATTTGTTATAGAGGAGCAACTGGAGCATCAATGTCCAAGCGTTGCCGGCACTTCCAAGCATTAGCTTTGGGAACAACTTGTGAGTAACCTAGACAGTTTCTCTCAATTATTGTCTTCTTAAATTATGTTTTGCTTGATAAATGAATGTGATTTGAATTGTGTTGAATTCTATACAGGAGGTCCGATGATTGTGAATTGTGGAATATATATTGAAGTGCTAATTGTATGTGAATGTGAAGACCTATGTGCTTTGTAATATGGTTAATTATGATACATGCATTCAATGCATGAGTGTACAATCAGATAATGGAAAGTGTGATTAGAGTAGCCACTGATCAGAGCTTAAAGCTTAACGAGTGAAAAAGAGCCTCGAGCTCAAATAGTGATTAAGAACCTAAAGCTCACTATGTATAATGAGCTCTGTATCCTCATTGGATAAGGGAAAGTTACTAATGAGCTCAGTATCTAAAATAGATATGGGACAGTTTAGGCACTTGGTCACAACAACTTAACAATTGGAAAAGTATCTCATGAGCATTTCACCTATGTAAAGTACAGTATGTGATTATATGTTAAGTGAAATGATGTGTTGCATTAATTCAGTGAACCATCAATAATGGTTACCTCATTGAGTTTGGAAAACTCACTAAAATTGTAACAATGTCTTTTCAGGACCGAGGGACGACTCTAGTTACTGAAGAGGCTCTACCAGTTGTGTAAATTGTGATTGGCAAGAGAAATCATGGCTCAAAAGTCGGTCAACCGGGATTTTTGGATAGATTATTTAGATTGTACATATTTTCCTCATTAATGTAGTAATATTGTATTAGGTTTTGATCATGTACATATGGAAAATGTTGAAACACACAATGCAGATTTTCAGTTTTGAGAAATGAAATGAGGGAAAAGTTGGTTTTAAAATATTGTGATTTTCTTATGATTCTTTATAAGTGAATTATAATGTCATGCCATATGAAGCGAATGCATTGATCGATCGTAGCTTGCCCTTATTGTAGGATATATATCAGAATGACCTCTAGGAGTCCCGGTGCATACACTGCTGTAAAAGGGCGCTACACCAATACAAAACATTTCCAGTCATACAGTCAGTACACTTTTTAATTCACATAAATGTTGTACAATAATTGCATAATAAAATTTTTAAAATACAATGAAAGACTGTAGACATATATAGGTACAACTGATCCTGACCTCTAATTCTTATCCGTATATAGTGGTTAGACTCCAGTTGGTTTAATGGGGTAACTCCTCAAACCTTGAAAAATTATGTTGTAATTTTGGGGTGAGTTTTGCGAACTCAGTGAGCGGACTATCCTTAATGGCTCACTCATATCACATAACACAACAATTCATACTTTAATTTCACATACACTTCATGTCATCATATAATACACATCATTTCGCCAATAGTCATATAGCATCACATAACACTTTGATCACTTATTCCACATTTCACATTCAGAGCAGTCAAAAAGTTCATTTTGATCATTTAAAACATACATATCAATTATATATTCAATGCACATGAGATTCACTTCCAATTGTTATTATTGTGACTGAGTGCCTTTTTACTGGCCTATATCCCTTGTGGATACCGAGCTTGTTTCAGATATTGTCCCATATTCCTTTGTTGATACCAGACACATTAATAACTAAGCTTGTGGCTCTTGTGTATATTCTGAGCTTTAAACTCTTTCAGACTGGTCACTCCAGTCACAACTACCATTATGTTATCATGCATTCATGTAATGAAATGCATCAAATCACATAAGATCAATTAGTCACTTTATTTCACTTTACACATTCACTTTCATATGTCATCGGACCTAAGTTCAATATTCAATAGTTAAGTTGAGAATCATTTATTCCTTGCTCATTCACATTCAATGAAGCACCTCCAATATGTTCACATTTATCAAACTCCTCGAACTATTAATGTCTAGAATTAACGCATTCACATTCACATCAATAATAATTCAGTATAGATGCTTAAACAAAACAATTAATTAAGAGGAGACCATCTAGGTCAACTTACAGTACGCTCTGGATTAGCATTTGCTTCCAAGATTTGGAAAGGTTTGGATGTTATCATTCTATCATGTGTATCCACATCATGCAATACACACACTGCACACGCATTACTAATTGCACATTCACATAAACATACACATATGCATATGTGTTATGTATAATACATGCTCAATTTGATTATTCAGGGAAAATTTCCTTTATTCACATCTCATGATCATTCATACTTCAAAACTCATATATGTCTAATTTGAACTTAGGTTTACACCTCAATGAATTATAATATCATCAATCAATCATTCACCAATGTTATTCTAACATTATAAGATCATACAATATCCAAACTCTTATTCATTCTTATAACATCTCCAAAATTTCAGACCTAAACATTTGGCAAACAACAACCCATTCTTAATGAAATCAGATGACAATGAATTTTGGTGGAGAGTAAGAGCAATGTGTGAGGAGTTTGTGGTCCAAATTTCAACGCAATCAGAGGTCCGAAGAAGAAGTTATGATAAAAAAGTGAAGGGTGTTCAAAGTTGTCAAACAACAGGATACCTCCATTGTCACAATTGAGCACGATCGTGCATTTCCAATTGATCCTTCTATATCACGATCGTACAACCCCTTAATTGTAACATCCCGGTACCAATAGGAAGGGTAAAATAGGAAATATGGGTTATCAGTGAGAGCTTAGTAATGCAATCGCATGCTCATGCATTATGTGATATACTTATAGTTTGAAAAATGAATTGGTTGCACATGAAATTATTTGTACATGCATATATTGACTTTCCCGGTATATTTGGTCTTAATTGTGAATGGGGTGAGAATTGTGGGTTTTTTATTTTGAAAATTTATTTGGAGAGTGACATTATTGATTTTATAATTTTGGAGAATTTTATAAATTTTTTTGAAATTTTTCGAGGTAAATTTCGGACTAGGAAAAATGTCGAGTGACAGACCAACTGATAACCGGTATTAGAATTTAGTGCCTATGGAATTGAATTTTGGTCATATGATTATAGGGATTTTTG
>JANKYE010000013.1:14787641-14804682 GCA_032467995.1 Erythroxylum dillonii | reverse complement strand
TTGCTACTGTGTATCAATCCTATTATGCATGAACAGTACTAATTAATCCCTACCAATCTCATCCTATGCCAAATTGACTATTTTACTCTTCCAGTAGGGGGTGGGATGTTACATAAAACCTAGTTTCTACCCTAATTAAAAAAACACTATATAAGGGAGAAAAAGAACCAAAATTTTGTGAGCCCCTATTTACCACTTTGGGAAAAAGATAAGGAAGAGGAAGAAGGAAAAGAGAGAAGAACAAAAAAAAGAAGGTGGAGCTTTAGTTGCTTCAACCTCCAATCTTTCAATTATTTTCTTTCTGTCCATCCTTTATTTCATATATTTGATGTATGAGATGGGATTGAAGATGACGAATCTTGGGTTAATCTTTTAGGGATTTATATTTGATTTAATGTTAATCTAGTTGCTTTTTTTGTTAATAATGATGGGTATTGTGATTGTTTGTCGTATATGCATGCTTCGATAACAAATTAAGAGAATACACCGATAGAAGAATGATTAGATTAGGTAATAAGAGTTAAACGATCTAATAGATCACACAAATAATCAAATTGGTAATTTATACTAAAAGAGATATCATGTGAGGACCTGATAGTCTATTAGAGGACTTAAGATCTAATTGGAAGTGTGGGTTTTCTATTAATTAAGAGATTACAAATTTCATAATTCAATTAGGGTTTATAATTTAGGATTTAATGATTATAACTTGAGAGAGAGTAATCTACCCTTCGAAAGTATAGGATCGACACCTTATTAACTTAAAAGTGACTAAGTTAGCATTGATAATAGGATAATCCCCTTTTTCATAATTAGTTAATCTTCCTTTTTTGAATTCCAATTGTCATTTAGTGTTGCTCTATTTTAATTTATGTGTTAATTTTACAATTTCGTTTTCAATCAATACAAATCTGATTGTTTACTTTTCTGTTTAGTTATTATTTTTGTTTTAATTATCCTTTCAGGCCTTAGGCAACTTAAAATTCAATTAGTTCACCAAATCCTCGAGGGATTGACACGTCATATACTACACTCACGACCCATTCACTTACGGTATTTTGAGGGATAAGAAATTGTAAAACTTGCCGATTCAATCATAATTTTATTGATAGTTATGCATATCTAAGCGGATAAGAGCCTGGTGAACCATTGTCAATAATAGTACCAATATTAGCATAGTACATCAGATATGGTAGCACATTAGAGATTGGGGATGGAGTTTGGATTAACTAAAGAATTTAGAGATTCTATTATGGACTATGTAGTACGAACATGATACAATGTTAAGTTTAAAAGAAGTGAAAGTTGTAAGATCATAGTTAAATGTATTGAAGGATGCCCATGGGAGTTGTATATTGATTGTGACAAAAAGGAATGGTGCTTTAAAGTGAAGACATAAAACCCTAAGCATAGTTGTTTCACTACTATTGGTAAGTGTAAATTGCATTATATTTTAGGGCTTAGTTTGACATGTATTTAATTGTTAATTTAATAATTTAGTATGTGTTTAGCTTAGAATTGTATTAGTATGTTAATTATTTATGTTTAAATTTTTTATGGGTTAGTACAAGTCTTTGAGCTTAAATATTATATTTTTGAGGTACTTTGATGTGTTTGTTCGTGTTTCAAGGTCAACATTGAAGAATGGAGAAGTTTCGGAAACATTTGGGCCGAAATAGAAGGCCACGATTATGACAGAAGCACCAGAGTTGGCCCACGACCATGACCTATATGCCATGATCGTGACAGAAGGCTCGGATGTAGCCCATGATCATGGCTTGCATCGGGCAGACTCATAAACACTAAAAAATTTCAAGTTTTAAGGATTTTTCTAACCTTTTGAACCTTAGAAAAACCCCAAGGTTGCTTAGAACACAAAGGATATTTAAAGACAAGACAAAGAGGCAAAAGAGAGCTTTAGTAATAGTGATCAAGCCTAAGAAATAGTGACATATGGCATTAGTAATGGTGTGACACATGGTTTGATTAAATGCGTGAAAATGGTAGTTTAATTAGGTGACAAATGGCCTAGTGATTTTGAGGTAAATGGATTAATGCATAAATTCATGTGTCAAATGGTTTTTGATAAATCAGAAACCAACAAGTGCTCAACAAAAGGACTTTTCCTATTATGGTGCATAGATCACAACATCCGATGTGCACCTCCACACATATGTTGAATGCTATTGTTGCAACTCTACGTAAGACGAGCAACAATTTAGGTATGAGGTACTTGGTTTCCTCCATTGTTGAGTATTATGGCATGGACTGTAGTGGTTTAACCGTCGACCTCCCGAATTTTCTAAATCACCTGGCATGCTGAAATCCTTAAGTCCCATAACACAAAACTTCAGAACATTAGCCAAAAGACTTATGTGAAGATCAGGGCTAGTCATGCGAGTTCGAACACAGCACCACCTTAGCAAGTAAAAGAAAACTCGACTAGTGAGGAGTCCGAAGAGGAAGAATACAAAAATGAACCGGGCTGGAAGAAAGTGCTCGATACAATCTCTGTAAACACTAAGGTAATTACAGGTACACTTGTAGAGAATTCTAGAAGGATGAAGGAGATGGCCCAAGCATAACGATGTCAGAGCTGGGATATACGTCGTATCCATCGTTACTTCAAGGTTTAAGGCATCCAACTGCCACCTCCGACACCATCCCCACCTCCATCACCGTGAGGCTTTGTTTCTAACCCTTTTCTTCTAAAATTAAGTCTTTATTTTATTTTTGTTTTTACTTTAATTTATGTTTCTTCTTTCCATGTGTGTTTTGTGCCTCCTTCTCACAATGAGGACAATGTGTTGTTCAAGTACGGGAAGGGTTATGTGTTTTGTTTTGAGTGTGAATTTTGCATATTGTATGATAGTTTGTTTAGGTTGCATATGGTGAATTGTGTGAATGTGTCAATGGCTTAGATTGACTGAAATTGATTTAATTTTGAACATAGTATATTATGCTGTGAAGAGTCATTAGCTCACAAAATTAGTGAATTGGGTTCTTTGGCTAAATATGCAAGTTAATTAAGATTTAGTGTTAGTTTTCCATCCTTTAAATTGTCACATTCATTTATAATTTTAGGTCTTTTTAGTAAAGTAGCTTTGCTGGTATTCTTTCATGAAAATGAGTAGCTAAAGCAATAAGGTAGGTTTTTTAACAAAATGTATTTGTTAATAAATAACTATTCTACTGGCCTTCAGGTTATGAATAGAGCTAGTATCCAGTTAAGAACGTGATGTAGCTAAGTAGTCGAATCGACACACATAAAAAATGTGTGCCTCCACTTCAGAAGGCTATAATGGCATTCCAACAAAACAACTTAATAAAAAATGACTTAGGCGAGTAGCCGGATCGACAGTCATCACCAATTTTTGCATCTGAATAAAAGACTAAGTCTGTGTCCGCAATAAAATAAAATAAAAATAACAAAATGTTTTCTAATAAAACCAACCGAACTTGTAAATAACTTGACTTTTCATGAAAATGTACTTAAGAGCAGTTACAGAGTTTTAATGACCAATGAATTATTAATGTGTGTGTACAATTGGAAAGGGTGAGTAACTTGACATTTGGGGTTTGGATTAGTATGTATGTTTAGTCTACAATCCCTAGATGCAAATTTTGCATGTTAATGATTTGAAATTACTTGAATGATTGTGTTTAAAGTTAAATTTATTTCATAAAGTTGAAGCCATTGTCTCCTTACTATGTTGTCTACTTTGTGATATTTGAGCGTTTGTTGTTTTGTTTGCTTGAGGATAAGCAAACGTTTAAGTGTGAGGATGTTGATAAGTGTGAATTGTATCATGTTTTAGGGCTTAGTTTGATATGTGATTAGCTATTAATTCAATCATTTGGTATATGTTTAGGTTAGACTTGGGTGCGTTCGTTAATTAATTGTGTTTTAAGTGTTTTATGGGTTAGTACAAGTCTTTGAGCTTAAATATTATGATTTTTGAGGTACCTTGATGTGTTTGTTAGTGTTTTAGGGTAAACATCGAAGAAAGGAGATGTTTTGGAGGCATTTAGGCCGAAACAATGACCTACAATTGTGGCAGACAGAAGCATCAGAGTTGGCCTACGATCGTGGACACGATCTTGACAGAGGCCCAAAACATGGCCTATGATCGTGGCCTACGTTGGGTAACCTCGCAGACACTTAAAAACGTCAAGTTTTTAGGGATTTTTCAAATCTTTTGGACCTCCAAAAAATCTATGGTTTTTCAGAACACAAAGGATATTTGAAAAACATAGCAAAAAGGCATAAGGTAGTTTTTGCATAAGCCACCTTGACGAAACCCTAGGGAGAATTCATCGAGATATAGAGGAAGCGAAGAAGGAAGAAAGAAGAGAAGAAGAAACTGACTCGACGTACTTCCCAGATCAGGAGTTTCTCGATGTCACTACCTCCCATCATCCGTTCAGATCATATTTCCTATTTATGATAAGTTTTATTATTGTATAAAAATGGATTGAATAGTTGATGATAGGATCTTGAATGATGAGGATGTTCTAAACTCACATTCGGAGTTTTATCTTTGAATTAATGAAATCTGATTGTTTATGTGGTTATTGAATTTATTGTGGTTTAATTCTATAAGTGCATAATTTGATAATAAATTGAGAGGGTGATTAAATGAAAATTGATTAAATTGAGCTAACAATAGTTAAGTGATTTAATAGAATAAGAATTAAATCAAATCGGAAAATTGTGTGAAGAGAGACCTTATAGAGGTTTCTGATAGTTTATTAGAGAACTTCAAAACTAATTAGGGTTTGGATAAGTTGTTAATTTAGAGATTGCAACTTCTATAATTTGATTAAGGTTTATTATTTAGGGTTAATGGTTATAACTCGAGAAAGAGTAATCAACCCTAGGATCGTTTAGAATCAACAATCCGGTAATTTATAATTAGTTAGGTTAGCATTAAGGATAGGTAAAATTTCCTTGCTCTCAATTGGTAATTTCCTAAGGTTGATTCTTGCGTGTGTATTGCAACTGCTAAATAATTAATATTTTGTGTTAGATTTTTAATTTGATTGATTGAATTAAATTCTCGTTTTTAGTTCATACATTTTGAATTTCTGTGATTTGATTCTGGCCTTAGATTATGGGATTAGATTATCCCTCCTTATGGGATCAACACCGTAGGTACTACACTAACGAACCATGCACTTGCGGATTATCGAGGGTTATTTATTCAAACTTACACATACCAACACCCGATTAGAGAGCCATTCCATGAGGCATGGGAATGCTTAAAACTCCTAGTCATTCAGTGTCCACACCATTATTTTTCAATCCACATGCAGAACCAATTCTTTAACGATGGATTGACATATCAATGTCAATATATGGTGGACAATGTGATAGAATGAGCTATGGGAAAGAAGATGGTCGAAGAAACTTATGGGATCTTCGAAATGTTGGGGGCCAATTCTCAGCTATATATAATGTCTCCAAACTTTCAAAGCAATCACTATGTCATGATCGTGCCCTTCTCCTTAATCTCATTTGATTATGGACAACCCTTCTCCTTTTGTGCCTGTCCTCGATCGTGGGGCTATGCCACGGTCGTACCCTTCTTCCTTTTTCCTCAAATTCATTGCACATAGTAACTCATATGTTACTCTAATTCATCTTATACTTTGAACTATGGGAACTATGACTAACAAATATTCAATAAGTTATAGATTGCTTCATACATCATCTTCACATATATAATATATATGTGCTTAATATTCTCACTTGTCCTGGTGATCCCATTATTAGATATGTACTCACAAAACTTAACCTTGACAACTTTTACATATATCACTATCATTATCTCACCTTCTAATTACCATTATATCGTCATACATAAAAATATTCACATTCAATTTAGAATTATAGATGCATAATTATCTTGAAATTCAAATCTCAATTTCACAAGCATATTCTTATGCTAAATTATAACTCTTATCACGTTTATCAAACAATCATTTCAAGTCCAAGTTCAACCTCTCAAGGTCATAGAGAATTTTATTTTCTTTTAACTTGGCTTATACACTTTAAATCTCATCATCCATATTTATATCACTACTTTCCTTAATCAGTCCACGACAATGCATTCACATCTATTTCACATTCGAGGATATATCACCTCAATACAATATTGATGTCATCTTCAATAATACATCCACCAATACAAATGCATTGAATCTTTATCTTTCATATCTAACCATATATTATTTCTCATTTTTAGATATTCACAAACTTTCATTTTCTCACATTCTAATAGATCATCAATCTTCTCACTATTTCTAACAGGTTAAACTTTCAACAAATGCTCATGCATGTGACTCATGTAAATGCGACTCATACTAGGGATTAGTTGCTATTGCATGCTAAGACATGTCTAAAATGCATAGACCTTGACACATATTTCAAAAAACACCTATGTAAGATACCAAATCTGGGCTTTGATACCAAATTGTAGTACCCCACTATTATAGGGCAGACCCCCAAATATACCGACGGTATTTGAGAACATACTCTATGAGGGTGGCATGCTAGAACAGTTAACAATCAAACTCATTACAAAATTTTCAAAACAATGAATGCATATGCGAAAAATAAATAATCAATTTTAGCCCATTTTATTCAGAAGCATTTTCAATCATAAGAGTTACAATTATTATACAACTCATCAGAATTTCACTAGTCACTTGGTCCCGTTACAAATACAAAACATTTTAGTCATAATGTCATTACATTACAAAATCATTCATATACACTTTGTACAGTATTTGTCAATACACATTTTGACACAAAACAATGAAATACATATGTAGGCGCGAACTGATCCCGACCTTTATCTCATACTCGATTGCAGTGGCTAGACTCCTGTTTGTCTAACAGGCTAACTCCTCTAAGCCTGAAAAATAATGTTGCAATTTTGGTGAGTTTTGCAAACTTAGTCAGGTAATCGTCCTCGATGCTTCACTCAACTTATGCAACATACAACATATCTATCTTTTCATTTATCACATAGCATCACTTATCACATTTAAAGCAATCAAACCAATCATTTCAATCATTTAAAATACATATCAACTATAAATGTAATGCATATGAGAATTACTTTAAATTGTTATTGTTGTGACGGAGTGCCTATAATTGTGGATATTGGCCTCATCGATAACTGTCCCGTATTTGTTGGGGATACCAAGCTCGTTATACATTGTGAGCCTTTGGCTCTTAATCACATTCTGAGCTTTATGCTCTTTTTCACTTTCTAAGCTTTAAACTCTTATTCGGTAGTTACTCTGGTCATAACAGCCTTTATGTTGTCATGCATTCATGTAATGAAATGCATCATTCACATAAGATCAATGAGTCACTTTATTTCACTTTACACATTCACTTTCGTATGTCATCAGACCTTGGTCCGGCATTCAACATTTAAGTTGAGAAAACACATAGTCAGTCATATTCACATTCAATGAGTACTTCCAATATTATTCATGCATCAAATGCCTCGAACATTCAATGTTTGGAATCAGTACAATCACATTCACATAATCATTCAATACAGAATTTAAAACAAACAATTAATCAAGTGAGAACATCTAGGTTACTCACAATACGCTCAAGATTAGCATTAGCTTCCATGATCTGGAAACATCTGGATGTGGACATTCTATCCTGAATCATCCTTATGCAATATACACATTGAACCCACATTATTAATTGCACAATCTTATGAATGCTTAATCACATACACATGCATATATGTTGTGTATAATGCATGCTCAATGACAATCCCGGGTATATTATCTAAATTCACATATTATGCTCATTCTCCTTTCTTAATTCATATATGTCTAATTGAACCTAGATTTACACTTCATTTGGACATGATGATTCTAAGTTTACTATTCAATCCTTATTCTTTATATGTATCTAGTTTATCCTTGGGCTTACACCTCAAGAACACTTGGTTATTCTAATATCATAAACCAATTTCTCGTCATTCCTTTTACTAACATTATATGCTCTCATAATTCCCAATTCTCATTCACATTTAATTAATACATATTACTCAACTCCTTTGAATCATAACTACAATCATATGAACATCTTCATTCCCATTATACTCATGCCTTTGGTATTTTGATATTATCAATTCATTCACTAAGTTATAACCCCATTTATCACTTCATAACTATCAAACATTTAATCACTTATTCCAAGCATCATTCTAGGTTCAATTTAAGCCCCATTCTAGCCTAAATTAAGACCAAATGGCCAGTGAATGTCTGCTAGGCAGAGCTTTATGGGTTACTTACGAAAATTTGACTCTTTAGATAGCAAAATCTCTTCTTTGAGTCTCATAGAAGTTGTAGAACTCAAAGTCCTCTTCGAAAGCATACTTAAATGGCCTCAATCTGAGATCCATGTTGAAAGTTATGCCTCTTGCTCCAAACCTATCTAATTGTATCCTTATTTTCTAGATTTCTAACTCTTTACTTACTACATTCAATACCTTATGCTTGGTCTATAATTTCTAATTTAAATTTCTCATCACTTCCCCATCATTCTCAACTCCATTTCAGCTCAATATCACCCATAAACAAATTATAGTTCATGATTGCTCATGAAAACTAAAAACAGAACATACACATATATACATTCATCATCAACTTTCTGCACTTTTTCATATCCATTTCCACTTTCATTTCAATTCTAACTATCACCTTAATTCATTTCATTTCAAGAACATAACTCAACATCTTGGTTAACATAACTTTCACTTTCATTATACCTTTCATTCACAACTCATGACATCTATATAACAACTCATC
The DNA here is from genome assembly GCA_032467995.1 of Erythroxylum dillonii. NCBI lineage: Eukaryota > Viridiplantae > Streptophyta > Magnoliopsida > Malpighiales > Erythroxylaceae > Erythroxylum > Erythroxylum dillonii. The sequence goes on along the minus strand of JANKYE010000013.1, from coordinate 14,795,832 downwards.
ACTCATGGTTTTCATACTCTCAAAATAGAACACAAACACATGTATTCGTCTATCAATTTACTGCATCTAGTACTCAACTTCAAGTCAAATTTTGATATTCTTATAGAAAAAAATTGAATTTAATGTATTCATGAAAAATATAGTCTTATTTCTTAATTCATGGAAAAAATACTGATGCATATCCAATGGAAATGTTACAAATAACATAGTCCAACACACTTTAAGCACCATAATCACTTTATCTCTAAACTTCCATCCTAGTTCTTCTCTTTTCAAGACACTACATTTGCCTTTTCTTTAACTTTAATACTGAGTCCAATCCATTTCTAAAACAATCAATGATCCACGTTTTTATACATAAAAAATAGAACATGAAAATATCCATTCACAAATCAATTTTTCTACATTTCTTTCTACATCATTTTTGGATTCATTCTAACTCTAAATCATCTCTACATTAATTTATGAATCATTAATCATCATACATGTAAAAGAAAGACATCAATGTATTCATTATTCACCAACAATTCACATATATTTTTGACATCTTTTTCATGATCATCCCTCTTAAACTATCATCAAATATTCTTCAATTAATAAAGCCATGAAGATTAATATGTTTCTTTCTTGATTTACCCAAAGCTTCTTCAAGAATCATCAAATAACTCTAGCCTCCAAGCATCATACGATCATCATTATTAAAGGAGGAATAGGATGTTTTTTTTTCCTTGTAACAAGAAGGGATAGTAAGGATCTTCAAGGGGTAGTGTAGGATTTTAACAAAAAATAGTATGAAGGGGTTGGCTTGTAAGAATGAAAATGTTGTGGGTTAAGAGAAGAAAAGAAGAAGAAGGTGGGAGCATTTGGACAAAATAAAATGAAAGAAGAAATGATCCTTTAGCATAGCAACGTGGGTTAAGAAATGTGGTGTGGCAAGTGATGTCACTTTCTCATAGTCCTCTTTTGGTCTTTTAATTAGCTAGTCCATTTTTGTCCCAATTCTAATCCAAATTTCTCCCAATTTTCAATGACACTTGTCATTAAATCTTAATGTCATTTATAAAAATTTCCATTACCATTTGTCTCTTATTCTACTACTGTTCAGTAATTGTTCTGCCACTTAGCATTTTTTAATCCAAAAATACCTTTAAATTCTAGAAAATTCTCATATTTCACCAAAAATTCTAACTCATTACTTATATACTACAACCCAATTTTTTAATACACATAATCCATAATTCACATTATAATCATATTAAAACAATCATTTATACCCAAAACATATCGAATGAGTGCATGAACAATTCATTGTAATGTGTGCAATAATTAAATTCACGTGTGAGCATCCTAACATTATGCATGGCATGAAATGCATTTTTCTAATCTCTCATTGCTTTTTTTTCAGTTATAGGAATCTAGGGTTCTAACTCTTAGTATGGAAACGGGATGTTACAACTCCCCCTAAAAGGCAGGGGTGTTGTTTCCTCATATTCTCCTCCGTTTCCCATTTATCTTCATCACTCAAATAATTTCTTCCACTTGACTATAGTCAATACAATCAATTGTTCTTTCAATTACTGATCCAGATACCACACTATCTTAACTGTTTCCTCAATATATTTCATATTACACATAATTTCACTTCTGGTACCTATAACACAAAAAATATTTCCTAAACATATCCATGTAACACTGTATGCATCTAAAACATCTTTTATTGGTAATACTAACTTGTAAGTCTATGGTCCTATTGTCACAATAATTTCATATGGACCAATTTATGTCGGGCTTAGCTCCCCCTTTTTCTCAATCTAAGCACACCTTGTCATGGCAATACTCTAAAAATTATTTCATCTTTAGCTTGCTATTTCACATCTCTTTAGTGTTAATACACTTAACTCTCATGCATATCCACTATATTCCATATCTTCGGTATTGATTCACCTAACTGATTCTTCTTTCTCGAATCACTTAATTTTCAATACAGATAAATTAAAATTATACATTGACCTCATGTTCTTATAACTCCAAAATTTAAGTTTTAAGCATATCTCCAATACTTAAGACTGTTGGCAACTCATATATGTAGTCACTTGCTTCTACATTCTTAGTCGTTAAATGCTATTTCGGTGTATTCTTATTAGGATATATAGCATAAGTTGTTATTTGTGCTTTCTCTAATAATATCTTTGCTCAATCATCCAACCACAAAGTATCATTTTCCAATCAAACTTAAAATTTGGATTCATTTTCAATTTCTTAGTAAGATTCACAAATTCTAAATCCTTAATTTGGGCTTTGCTAATCTTTTCATGTGTAACTGAATCTTAAATTTATAATAGCTAATTGTACTTTGATTTGCCCAAAATTCAACTCGACATTCTATGCTCTTCATTACACTAGATTTGGTAACCTCAATATCTAAATTTAAGCTACACTGCTATTGAATTTTCGGTTCAATGTATCAGATTACAACGCCAGCTTTACTGGGAAATACTCATTTATACATTATAATCTTCAAGTGACTCTATCCGTTGTCTTAGTCTTGTATTCAATTCTTTCAAACTCAATAATTACCTTAAAATTTAATGATCTGTATATTTATATATATCCAAAATGTTTCTGTAAATATAATGTGTCTAAACTTTCAAAGCTATCACTATTGCAACAAGTTCTAAATCATGTATCAAATAATTAACTCATGAGACTTTAATTGTCTCAATGCATATGAAATCACTTTATTATGCTGCATTAGATTTCATCCTAATCTCTGGTGCAAAACATCATTATATACTACAAAATCTCCAAATCCAAACGATATGATTAACATCGGTGCCATAATTCCTTTAAATTCTTTTTACATTCATTAGTCATACGATTTACACGTTTTTCCTCAGACATTTTTGCCAAAGGGCTAAGATCAGTAAAAACACTTAACAACTTCTAGTAGTGTCCAATTTCTATCTAATTCTAGAAACTCTAAACCTCTTATATATATTCCTTGGAGTTTCTCACTTCATCATTACCTCTACTTTCTTTAGGTCTCCCAATATGCCATGTTCAGATACTATAGGACCCAACATTTTATTTAATCAAGCTAAGATTCACATTTATTGGACTTGGCATATAATTGTTTCTACCTACAAGATATGTAAGATTTACCTCAAGCATTCAAAATATTCTTCTCAACTTTTTGAATACATTCAATATATCATCTATGATCATAGTCACTAATTGATCCAAGAAAAATTGGGACACTTTATTCTTCAATACCATAATACTGTCGGAGAGCATTTGTTAACTCAAACAAATATTGTTGAAACTCAATATGCTCATGATTAGTTCTCGTAATTCCTTAAGTAACTAATTCCTCAATGAGGTAATATTATCTCAGGTTATTTTTAGTTTCCCAATTGACTTATTTTATTGAATGATTTTCTCCTTTCATTTGATTTCCTTTTATTTCATATTGACTTATTCTAATGTCTGCTCATTCATACTAGTTTCTCCACACATTTCAATTTATTTGCAATCTTAACTTCCTATATTGGTAACATATTCATCAAATCTAATTTGTATCCCCTGAGCATATTTATATAGGATATAGGGTGGACCTATATTCCTTCAGCAATAGCAATAATTGTTGGATCCTGTTTCTGGAACGCAACTGTTCATAATATCATAATACTTAAGCGTGGTTCCTTATAATCTCCTTAACCATCATCGATTCATGTTCTTGCTTTGATGCCACAATTGTTGGATCCCATTTCCGGAACCTAACTCTTGCACTAATACCACAATTGTTGGCTCTTGTTTCATTCTGGAATCCAACTTTTGCAAAATCATAATACTGAGTATATTATCCTTGTAGGGTTATTTCCGTGAACCCTTATTAGGCATCATCCTACAAGGGTGGCGTGCCCACGACAGTCAAACATCAAGACAAACTTATTCCTCCAACTTATCCATTTTAACAAAGAAGTCAATTATGAACACACACAACTGAAACTAATTCAATCTATCATTTTTATTACTAAAGCAAAAGAGTTTGAAAAACCTTATTTACATATCAAAAGCCACATCATTGGCTTAGTACAAAATACAAAAATAGCAAATTTGAAGAAATTCCCTTATGCTCTTGATCACTTGATCTCTAAGCTATCACCTAAAGATGGGACAAAAAGAGGGTGAGCTTAAAAGCTCGTGAGTAATAGTTTATAACGGAAAATTAGCAAAACCTTTGAAAATATTTACTTATCATAGAAAAGTCTTATTGAAATCCATAAAGCACTTGTTTTTAGAAATTCTCATCATGTAGTTAAAATTACAAACTACAAAACATGAATGCATCAACTTGTTCACATATTATAAACACATAAGTACATCAAAATGGTTTGAGAGATACAAACTATGTATGCATCACTCTTGTTATGAGCACATAAGCATATCAAAATGGTTCAGGTGGATTCGAAAACAGAACGTACTACGCATTTCCACTTAATGGTCTTACATAGCCATGAACAGATGGGAGTCTATAAAGGAGCTCCATGCCACTAATGGCCAAGTGGGAAAAGCCTTTAATTTGGTCAGTATGCACGTAAATTAACTTAAGGGAACACCACAAACCCACATAACATGTAATTCATGACTTGTTGCCCAAAATGGCACCATTCCGAAACTTGATTTCTCATAAACATGATATATTTCAAAAACATGATTTCAGAAACATGTTATCTTTTCAGAAAATCACTTTCAAAGTCTTTTCATAAATCATCACACAATTCATATAACAACATATTGCAATTTCTCAAATCATTCATCAACAATAAATGCAATACTTACGTTGCTATTTAAATCATTTAACTTTCTTGATTCAAAGATAACATTAGTGGCTTATTTACTTTATTATAAGCATGCACCCACCTTGATTTCCTTGTTTATAGACTTGCTCAAAATGCCTCTTCTCTTGTTCCTCTTGCCTCTTTAGACCTCTTTATAAAATAACAAAAATTCCACTCAATAGGATTTTCAATTGAAAATCCCTCAAAGCACAATCACTAAAATTGGTTCTCAAATACTTAAACCCAAGCATTTCTAAACTTTATAAACTAAAATCATTCCAAAAATCCAAAAGATTTAAATTGATCTTACCTTCATTCTTCACCAAATGAAGGGATCTTTGGCTCAAAGGGAAGCTCTTTTCTTCCTCTACCTTTTTCTCTTCTTGAACAACCTCAAAATCTCTTTTAAAGGCTAACACAATTGAAACCCTAGCTTATTTTCTCTTCTTTCTCTCCTTCTCTTCTTCTCTTCGTATTTCTCTCTCTTCTTCATGACACTCTCTCTTGTTCTCTTCAATTTTCGTTCTTCTCTCTTCTTAAAATTCAAGACTACACTTCTTCTTCCAACTATGCCCTTAATGATTGAGAATTGTCCAAATTGCCCTTTCATTTATGCCTTATGTCTTTTATGTTTAAGTGTCTTAACAAAAACACCCTTGAACATTTCTATAACCTTAACACTTTAATTCAGAAAAAGTCCCCCTTGTCTCAAGTTTCTAATGACATCAAAATCATTCAATTTGGTTCAGAAATCTGAAAGTTGTATCCCAAACATTTCAGACTATTCTTAGACTGAAACAGTACACTATACCCAACTTCCATCCAGAATTTGAAAGTCTTAGAGACTGAATTAAATTTCTATTTCTTCATATAATTTGTAGCTCCGTGTCTTTAATTTAGTTTGAAATAAGAATTATCCCATTTGGAGTTCTACAAGTCAAGATATCATCAAAATACTGAAGCATGTTCAGTAAAATATCCAATTCATACTCTTCCAATCAATACACTTACTTTGATTCAATCAATACTTTTCAATTCAACAACCAAAAGCTATAAAATTTCATGGAGAGGTGAAAAGAGATGTGTTAGGGATCTATTGATTCAAGACTCACCTCAATTGGAGGTCAGATAACAAGCTTATAGCCAAAAGAATCAAACAAGATTTGGTCCTCAATCATATTGAACCTATCTTGGAACAATTAGGATAACTTTCACTAGAGATGTCGGATCAAGGTGTTATTTGGGTGGTTTGATAGAAGACTTCAAGATCTACAATTTCATGAGACCTTGAAGACAAATTCTATCATCTAAAAGGTCAAAAATAGGAATAGACGATATGACACCATTTATAGATTATGTGACTTCATCAAACGATACAAGATTGGGAAAATTGTCATAACATTCCTTACAGACATCAGATTAGAGTGTTGGATGGTTTGAAAGAGCACTTAGAGATCTACAAATTTCATGAAGACCTCAAAGACAAATTCGATCATCTGAAGGGTCAAAAATAGGAACAAACGATATGACATCATTTATAGATGATGTGACATTATCAGACGATACAAAATTTGGAAAATTGCAATAACTTTCCCTAAAGACATTGGATTAGGGTGTTCTTTAGAAGATTTGAAAGATGACTTCAAGATATAAAAATTTCATAAAGACCTATAAAACAAATTCTATCATCTAAGTGGTCAAAAATAGACCAGACAATAGTGCACAAAAGGTCAAACATAGAAGAAGCAAAAGGTCAAACATATAAGAAACAAAAGTCAAACATAGACGATAAGAAGTCATCATAGAGTATATGACGTCATCACAGATGATACATTTTACAGACAATACATTTTTACAGACGATACTATATACTCCTGAACATCTCCACTTATAAAGACCATAACTTTCAACTCCAATGTCCAAGATTCTCATACTATATACCGTTGGAAAGATAAAAGAAAGATTTATAATTTCTTCAAGAAACTTTGTCTAAATCTATGTAGATCAATCCAGAAATTCCCCCTGAATTCATAATATGAACTTTACATTCCTCCACCAATGTACTACACCCAGTTCTTAACTTCATGAGAAATGTAACCATATGTTTCTTATTTAATCCAAATCAAGAATCATATCGTTCGGATAACTAGAGAAAAAGTTGTGGCTAAAAGGCTGAAGCATACTCAGTGAACATTTTCTAGATCAACTACCTATTTTGTTTCAAAAATCTTTCCTTAACATAACTCATACCAACATCACCTTTTCTACTTCATTAACTCCTCATTATCAACTCCATTTCAAATCAATATCATCCATAAAGAAATTATAGTCCATGATTAATCATGAACACTAATAATAGAATATACACATATATACATATCCATCATCAACTTATTACACATATTCAACTTCATTTTTGCTTTCATTTTACTTCTAACTTTTACCTTAATTATTCCCATTTTAAAATCTCTTATCCATAAAAAAAAACCAAAGCAAAACATGAATCTATCCACATTTTTCATTCACTACTTTACTCTTGTCTATCATTTCTAATTCAAAAATTTTCATTCGTTAGTTCTACCTTCTAAGAAAAGTTTGGGGTCCAACAATAATATGATCTCTATTTCATTAACCTATTAATATAAACAGGTTGCTTTTCATCAACAAGCTACATGTACTCTCTGTAGCATATTCAACCCCTTATACTTGAGTATCTGTTAGGAATGAGACACTAATATTCACTTTTGATTCATTACATATTCATTTCTGATTTGTTCCTTCATTGATCATTCTTAAAAATAAACCATCTGGTCTACTTAACCTAATTTGGTGAAATTCTTCTTCTAAAGAAGATTTTTTGCTACTAGCATCTATACTGTTCATGTGATCTTTATCAATCAATTGTTTTCATCATTACTTATGAACCATTCTTAGTACCTCAAGAAGATCAATTTAACCTATTCATAATATCTCAATAAGATCAATTTTTGTCAGAACTTATATGATCAGAATATCCTTTACAATAAGGCTCATCATTACATCTTATCTAGAGATGTATTTATGACAATTCACCAATTAATAACTTATGCTAAGGATATCTTAATCTCATTTGATTATGGACAACACTTCTCCTTTTATGCCTATCCTCGACCATGGGGACTATGCCACGATCATGCCCTTCTTTCTTTTTCCTCGAATTCATCACACATAGTAACATCATTAACAATCTCAACCTATCCCTAATTGATCACTATAATTGTTGGACCCCGAATCTTTCGGTAAGTTAGGACTATTAACTGAGGAACTATTGGCAATTAGTTATGTGTAAATAAGGGAAGAAATTATGAGAT
>JANKYE010000013.1:14698741-14713926 GCA_032467995.1 Erythroxylum dillonii | reverse complement strand
TACAAAACAAAATTATTTATTAAAATAAATATATATATATTTTTACATAAAATGTAGTTTATTATAATAAATATGCAAAATATTATTTATAATTATAATAAAATTATTTATAAAATTCATATTTTAGGAATATCTAAATATTATTATATGAATATCAATTTGAAAGAAAGAAGACAAAACTAAGATGTTGAAAGTAGGGTGTATTTTATTAATTTGCAGAGGGAAATTGTTATACAATGTATATTATACTTATAGCACTAATTGAGATAAGATGAATAATTAGTTCAATATAACTAAATAATAAGATAGGATATGATGTTTTTTAAAATAAAATAAGTAAAGCAAGTCGTAAAGGTCAACTTACCTAATGCACAAAGCTTTGCGGGAATCTACGTTAGGTAGGATCATAACATACACAATATTTCTTTTATAATTTTACAAAAAAATTATTTTCGTGACTTAAATATGTGATCTTATGATTATAAAGAACTCCAAAATTATCTAGTATAGTTAGAATTGAAAAAATGCGAAAGATGGATTGCTATCACAATCAGTTTAAAATAAATATTAGATTACAGTTGAAAATTAAAGACGTACTAAATTAGTTATAATTCTTAGATTTTTAAAATTATTTTTTAAACTTAAAAAATACATGTTATTTCTTTAAATTTATAATCTTTAATTTCTATTTATCAAATAAATTAACTCACATAATTTTCATACTTGGCTTCATTAGCATTATGATCTAAAACATAAATATGGGTACAAGTACCAAAATTTTCAACTTAAAGACAGTAATATAGTAATATAGACAATCGAATGAATACAGTGAAAGAAACTTGGACTGATTGGGATTTATAACGAAATTAGATTGATCCTGAATCTTGTTTTGGAATGCCAAATTTTGCGGGATCGTCCCGGAAATTTATTTGTCACCGATCACCATGTTCTATAGTGATTCAATTAGGCCAAACTTAGACCAACTGCCAAGCAGTTGCAATATATGCATTTATTTGACGTTAAATTGATTGCAAAATTTAACAGATATTTAAAATATTAGTTTTTATTTTTAATAGATATTAATATTCAAATCTATTAAATCATTCAAATCAAATCAAACCAAATTTATTTATTTTTGTTAACGTAGAATAATGTTTTAGTTAGTTTAGTTTGGTTTAAATAAAGAAGCAGCGAATTAGTTTGTAATTTTAGTGAAAAAGAAGAAAAAAGCCTGAATCACCGTTATGAACCATAAAATTGACTCAAATCACACCCATTCATTGTGTACTGTTACAGAGACAGAGAGTGATCTTGTCAACGCCCGTTTACTGTAGTCGCACTAACCAGTCGGATCCTGGGCGAGACCGCAGCAAGGTGTTCTGGTTTCGATTTTAAATATTTTAATGTATTTTATAATAATTTGATGATAAATGAGTTTTTTCTGAAAAGAGCAAAATTATCTTAATTTGTTATATAAGTTTATAATTTAGCTTGACAAAATTAACGATTGAAAGTATGAAAACGGAAAAAAGAATAATTAAAATAAGGATATTTTGAAACATTACATAGTAAATACTATAAAATATGAAATATCTTTAAAGGAATGGGGAAATTTTATATGATTTTGTGTGGCCTTGGCTAAAACAGACAGCTTCCTCTCTCTAGATTATCTCTTCCTCTCGCTCGTTCAAAATCCGTTCCTCTTTATATTCGTCTCTACAATTCCAAAACCTTCAAAAATTGCCTCATTACTTATTCGATTCAGTTGGAATCTCCCCGAACAACACACTCCTCTCTTTCTTATACAGGTTTTTCCTCTCTGTCTCTGGTTTGAGCCAGTGAAAAGGTGTTGATGGGTGTTAACTGAGGTCTGTTTTGGTTGTGTTTCTCGTGGTTTTAACTTTTTTTGAGTTTAATTCAATGAGATTGCTCTTCTCCGATGCTTCCTCGTAGAAATCATGGCTCTTACGTATCCGTTCTCCGGTAAGCCGGCTTCTATTACTCAAGATTATTTTTATTTTTATTTTTATTTGAATTTCGTTTTGCTGTTGGTTTAGAAACCCTAAGTTAATCAGAGACCGAGTAATGTCTTGTGTGTTTTGTTTGGGTAGCAGAAAAGAAAGAGAAAAAACTAAATGCTGTTTTGAGTAGGAGCATCTCATTTTTTTGAATCCCGAAACTTGTATAACGCAGTTAGATTAGCTCAATCTAACGTTTCTTTTACTGGACTCCAATTTATGAGACTTGCGCTTATATTGTTTATGTACTTTGAGTAATATTTTGTGGTTAAACGTCGTAGTGTCTGTGGAATGCGTGAGCATATGTAAGTTATCGCAAGGAGATGGTGGCGGGAGATATGACTGTAATGCTTTATCATGTGCGTGGAAAGCTCCTAGAGTCTTGACTGGTCTTCTTGCTAGTACAGCTCATCCTACTCATTCTTCACCCTTGGTGTGTGTGCTAAGTAGAAGAAGGAACGGTTTCAATCATGTAAGACGTGTTCTGTTCTTGTAATTTATTGTTTTGTGGTTAATTAAGAAGTGCATTAAATTACTGAAGTCATGCCCATATAATTTATTTAGGATGATGGGAGGAAATATCTTAAATTATGAAGATTAAATGGTGAGGAAGGAAGAATGATTTGATATTGTTCTTAAATTTGTGAAGGTGGCCTTCTTGGATAGTGGAAACGGAAGAAAGAAAGTTGTGTGAAAGAGAAATTAAAGATTGAAGGAAAAAGTTAAAAGGGCTTTATTGGTGGTATGGAAGTTGTGATTACTTCTGGGTGATCTTTATTCCATTAATTATTCATATCTCTTTAATATCTAATCATTTATTAACACTAAAGAGCAGCTATTTTTAGGAATTTTTTGTACTTGTAATTCCATGTAAAACAACCTTGCATAACATAAAGTCTAAAACAAATAAATTTGTTTGTTGAATTCTTTTTGTGATGAATCGATAAAGAGTATATCATAGTTTAATTTCCAATAATTAGCTGTTTACACTATATAACTGATTTTTATTTCTAAGTACAAGTTCATGATTTTTTATTGATACATCTAAATTTTATCCTGTTACCAGAGATGTGAAGCCGTTCACGCAGGGGGCTCTTTCTCCAGTGATCCTAGTTCTGCATTTTACAAGAGACTTCTCAAATCAAAATGGTTTGATGTTGATGATAAAAAATGGCAACTCTGTTCTTTGTCGAATTCTTCAGACCCAATCCCAGAGACTTCTCCTGAAATGTTGTGGGAGGTAAGTTGCACTGTTCTCTCTCTTGGTACCCTTACCAAGATCTCATGGCTATTCCTGAAATAGGATTGGTTTATCAAAACCTTTGGATGACATTATTTACTGTGGATGCATCAGGACCTGAAGCCCAATATTTCGTACCTTTCACCCAAAGAATTGGATTTGGTGCACAATGCTCTAAAGGCAAGCATTCTGCTCTAGCAGAAATTTCGGTGTCAGTTTTTGCAAGTGCATTATAATTAAGTACTTGAAACATCTCGTTTATTCTCACAGTTAGCTTTTGAGGCCCATGATGGTCAAAAAAGACGCAGTGGAGAACCATTCATCATTCATCCTGTTGAAGTTGCACGGATTCTTGGGGAACTTGTGAGTTAAAACACAGAGTCCCTGGATTATACCCTATCTACTGCATATTATTATCCCTGAGTGTCACTACATGTTCTTATAGGAATTGGATTGGGAGTCAGTTGCTGCTGGATTGCTGCATGACACTGTTGAGGATACAAATGTTGTTACGTTCGAAAGAATAGAGGAAGAATTTGGTCCAGTTGTGCGCCATATTGTAGAGGGAGAGACTAAGGTACTTTGTCTAGAATTTGCATATTGATGTTACACCTGGATTGAGCAAAGTGTTCATAGCGATATAAGCACAATTTAATTTGATCCCTTTATTTTGGCTAAGGTATCAAAGCTGGGGAAATTAAAATGCAAGGATGAAACCAGTTCAGTACAAGACGTTAAAGCTGATGACCTCCGCCAGATGTTTCTTGCCATGACAGAGGAGGTGATCTACCTTTGACAATATCTACATCTTCTTGGGTAAATATGGTTAAAACATTTATGTAATTAAATTGCTGCTCTTTCAGGTTCGTGTTATTATTGTCAAGTTAGCTGATAGATTGCACAACATGCGCACTCTTTCGCATATGCCCCCACATAAGCAGGTACGCTGTTAATCTTAAATTGTGTTGCTTGTGATTATTTATCAATAGGCAAAGAGTTAAACTTTCGTATGCAGTTGAGCATTGCAACGGAGACGCTTCATGTCTTTGCTCCTCTTGCAAAATTGTTGGGGATGTATCAAATTAAGGTATTTGCTTTGAGAAGAAATACTTTGCCCCAGTTTGAGTTTTTAAGTTTTGATATCATTGGTGTTGAAATAGGAATGGGTGGGTTCAAACTTCTAATATTTCAGGAATCCTGGTGAACTCTTTGATTATCTTTGTTTAGTCAAACGCACTTGCAACCTAATTGCTTATGGAAACTTAACTTTGTCCTCCTTAATTAACTTCATTCGCATTTGTAAATGCTTAAGATGCCACTGTGTTCCACCTGATATGCTAACTGCTTAGGGTGTTTTTTAAGGGTAATGTTACTTTTAATCATCTACTTATTACTCTTCCTAATGCATTTTTCTTGCTTTAATTTTTTAAGTTTGGATTTTGTAGTATGAAATAAAATCAATTATACCTTTTCCATGAATCATGTTGCCAAAAAAAAAATAAATTCTGTGGCCTAGGAATATAAATATAATTTATAATGGAGTTGACAGTAATGAATTTATTCTATATTTAAAACATGACTTCAATTAAAAAAAAAAAGAGAGCTCTAAAAAATCCTAATAATTTGGAATATAAATTATGCTTGGACTGATTTTTCGATCACCATCATTTTCTGCAGTCTGAACTTGAGAATTTGTCCTTCATGTACACAAATGCGGAAGATTATGCTAAGGTCAATAGAAGAGTGGCAGACCTCTCCAAAGAACATGAGAAAGAACTTGAGGAGGTATTATGCTCTTTTCTCATGCTACCTTTACACAGAGCTTGCAACACTGTCTTCATTATTTTAATGGTTTTCTTTAGTGTTGAGGCATGGAAACCTCATGTTTTCTGGTTTTAATGGAATCTTGCATGTGTTAATTTTCATTCATTGACCTTTTGAAACTTCTTTCAATCAGGCTAAAAAAATTTTGACAATGAAGATTGAGGAAGATCAGTTCCTAGACCTTGTGACAATGAAAACTGAAGTCCACTCTGTTTGCAAGGAGCCATACAGGTGAATCCATGGACATAACGTATTGCATAAGATGTTAGTTGCATCATCTTAGGCAACAAGTTTTGGATCATTACCTCGGATTGCCCTATGCCTCTTAGATGTTTTAAATGCTAGGAAATGCCTTCACCTATCATACTTTTACTGAAAGAGTTTAATTGTGAATTTCTGTTATTTGCTTACAGTATTTACAAAGCTGTGCTCAAATCAAAATGTTCTATCAATGAGGTTAACCAAGTTGCACAGGTGAGTCTCGTGAACAAACATGAATCATGAAGCATTCCTCGTTTTAGATGTGCTTGCATGACATGCTTGGCTTTTGCATTTTTATTTTTTATATGAAAATCAGTTGCGTATTATCATAAAGCCAAAGCAGTGTGTTGGAATTGGGCCCTTGTGCAGTCCTCAACAGGTAAATCCCTCGTTATTTCCTGAGGAACTGTGTTTGCTGTTGCCCCTATGTTCATGATTCAAGATAGCCTTATTTCCTTGCTATGTGCTATGCAGATATGCTATCATGTTCTAGGATTAATCCATGAGATTTGGACCCCTATCCCACGAGCGGTGTGTATTGTCTCCTCAAGTTGTTTATCTTATTTATTTGTTATTAAGAAGGAGATAATGCTATTGTGGGAGATTGTGGTATGTTCAACGATTTCTTTGTTTCAATTCTGGTAACAGATGAAGGACTATATTGCCACCCCAAAGCCTAATGGCTATCAAAGTCTCCACACAATTGTAATTCCATTTCTTTATGAGAGCATGTTCCGCTTGGAAGTTCAGGTATGCTTCTTTTTTTTTTTTATTACCCCACTCATCTCTTGCTTTTCTTCTTTTTCTTTTTCTCTTTTTGTTCCTGCTTCAATACTCTTAAGCGTGAAAATTTTAATAGAATTTATATTGGCTATGAAACTATTCCTTACCTATACACTTTCATGTGCTTCTTTCTTGGTTATGATGCATTATATCTGACAGATAAGAACTGAAGAGATGGATCTGATAGCTGAGAGAGGCATAGCTGCTCATTATAGTGGGAGAGTGTTTATTACTGGTTTAGTTGGCCATGCAATGCCTAATAGTCGAAATTCAAGAGGGAAGACTGTCTCGCTTAACAATGCAAACATTGCACTTAGGGTATTTTGACCTGGTTCTTCATAACATATCAATACTTACCATGCAACTTGCTAGAGAGATTGCTTTAAAATTTGCTGACTTTGTTGATAACTCTTCAGATTGGATGGCTCAATGCAATTAGAGAATGGCAAGAAGAGTTTGTTGGCAATATGACCTCTAGAGAATTTGTCGATACCATAACCAGAGATTTGTTAGGTAGCCGTGTATTTGTTTTCACCCCGAGGGGAGAGGTCAGTTGTTGATGAGTTCATTTATTTCTTTTCTTTGCTAGAAATGGCTAATACCATCTTTAAACATTATCAAGCTAAAAAATGTGATGTTCGTTGATATTGTACCTGCAGATAAAAAATCTTCCACGAGGTGCAACAGTAATTGATTATGCTTATATGATACACACTGAAATTGGTAACAAGATGGTTGCTGCCAAGGTATTTTTTTCCAAGTTGTGCTTTAGATAATTTGCCGGGTACCTAAAAGAAGAGAGAGATGTGGGGGGAAGGTGGCTTAGAATATTCTCAAGTCTGTATAATTCTCTTTCTAATTTGCAGGTGAATGGTAATCTAGTTTCTCCTACTCATGTACTTGCTAATGCAGAAGTTGTGGAGATACTTACCTACAATGTTGGTACTTATGAACCCTGTTAGATTTCTGTAATTCACTATTATGCGGTATAACTATTATTTTGTCACTAGAAACAAGATATTTGTCTTATTTCCCCAGGCACTCTCTAGTAAATCAGCTTTTCAGAGGCATAAGCAGTGGTTGCAGCATGCTAAAACACGTAGTGCAAGACACAAAATTATGAAAGTGAGTTTAATGTGCTGAAGATCTTATTTTCTTTTGATTTTATGGTTGTTCGTGTTAGATGAAAAAGAAATTAATCATTTGTTTCAGTTCTTAAGAGAGCAAGCTGCACTGTGTGCTGCTGAGATAACCATGGAAAAAGTAAGTGACTTCATTGCTGATTCTGAAGAGGAGAGTGAGGTGGAGGAATTACTAGATAATGCAACACAGACCAAACCTTTGTTGGAGAAAATTTTCATGAAGGTTGTGGAAAGTTCTTCTCAAGGGAAATGTTATGAGGATTTCTTGGACGAAAAAAATGGAAGCCCTTGGGTGCCCAAAATCAACGGTAAACATAACAAGCATTTGCAGAAGATAAGTTTGGAGACAACGGGGGAGTTACAGGGAAATGGTGTTGCCAAGATGGTACAAGCCAAGGTTCCTATGTACAAGGAAGTTTTGCCCGGGTTGGAAAGTTGGCAGGCTGGCAAGGTTGCTTCTTGGCACAGTCTTGAAGGGCACTCCGTCCAATGGTTTTGTGTGGTCTGCATAGATCGAAGAGGTAAAGCAATAGTGAATATTTCTGTCATTCGAGTAAGCTTTATTTGCATGGTCCAATTTCAGGCAGTTAATCTTGTTATTGTTTTATATGTTTTTGATAACATATAAAAATGGCTTCAGGCATGATGGCTGAGCTTACCACGGTATTGGCAGCTGTAGGTATCGGTATTTGTTCTTGTGCGGTAAGTGACCTAAAATTTTAAATCATATAATTTAATGCACTATGGCTGCTTTCCTTTGTTGATGTTGTAATTTGTTTTCATGACTAGGCTGAGATTGATAGGGGAAGGGGAATAGCGGTGATTTTATTTCAAATAGAAGGGAATCTTGAGAATTTGGTACGTTATGCTGTACCACCATATCACCTACTTCTTGTTCAACATTCTTCCATTTCCTCGGTATCGTCTTCTTTTCTCTTTTGCATGAGAGTAATATTTCCGACATATCTTTCTTTCCCCCTCTTTTAGGTTAAGGCTTGCTCAAGTGTGGATCTAATTCTCGGTGTACTCGGATGGTCTACGGGTTGCAGCTTGCCAGGCTCTGTTGAAAAGCACCAACCTGTTTGATGTTAAGTGCATAATGAACACAGTATCTGGAATAGTTCACCAAGGTGTTGCAATTTGCAAGCTTGGGTTAGCAATTTTGCCCCCCTGAAATTTAGCATACATATGGTATTTTACATTTTATATAGGTAAATAGTTGATCTATTTGTTGGACAAATGCGACAATAAAGTAGCAGCACCGACCAGTTCGTTAGGTCTGCCTTTGGGGATGTATATACGGAGAAATGAGTGATAGTTAGAAACTAGTATTACACATGTAAATGATACTTTTGAAAGGAGGATCCGCAGAATTTTTGTTGTAGACCAGAACTTTTACATAAATCTCGACTTGCTTTCACTCATTTCACCTGATTATCTGTTAACAGCAGTTTTTAGTACCGAGACATGGTCTGGAAGTACTGGTTTCTTCAACTACTAATTGAGGTCTAAACGCAATAATCAAAACTTAAATTTCTCCTTGAAATGATTGATCGTTCTCAATTCTCTATAGCTCATTCGACAATGAAGGTTCGCGGTTAAAGAGATAGTGTGATAAATCACCACCATGAGTGAACAGAAGTAGCAGTAGGACCAATATCCCTAGCATCAGAGACGACCAAAATCTCCTATTCCTTGAGTGGTTTATTTCATCATTCATCGTCACAAACTCCACCGAACTTCCCTTGCTCAAGATTGTTGAGTTTTCAGTAAGTTCATAATCGTATGCAGACTTACTTTTTTCGTCCACGATCTGAATATGCTCTAAATCACCTTCTCCCACTATCTGTTCTTCTGTTTTTTGATGGTTCTTGAGTTCCAGGGCCAATGCTTCTATTTCCTCTGCAGGCCAAATTGCCTCAATTCCTTCCTCTGAGCCTTCTGATCCATCCTGTATCATATTGTCTTGACTGCTATTGCTGTCCCTCTCCTCATTGCTATCCTCACAACCAACACCATCACTAATACCTTCAACTGATTCTTTGGGTGAGTTTTCCTCTGATGTTAACTTTTCCGTATCATAGTTTTCTTTCTCCTCCATCACCAAATCCTCCCCAGAAAAGACAATTCTCCCATTTTCTGTTCCACACAAAGCCGTCTCCGACGTGGAAAATTCTTCTAGTCCAATACATGACTCCGTATTTTCTTCTTTTGAATCGTCACTGACGGCGATCCCTTCAGGTTCAGGGTAAGTGGTGGAATTCTGATTCCCGTTGTTGAATGCTGGCTCGAGACTCTGTTCCTCAACGGAGTGGTCCCAGGAGCTGGTATGTGATGTATAATCCAAAGGTTTTATCTCGTGTAGTTCAGGTATTGTACTATCAATATCACCGGAAGCAACATCATTTATAGGTTCTTCAATTTCAACTGATTCCTTTGGTGAACTGTCCTCTGCAGTAATACTTTCCGTATCACAAGTTTCTTTTTCTTCAGTTACGTTGACACTTTCCGTCAACGGCAACTCCTCCCCGGAGAAGTTACTGATCTCATTCTCTGTACTAGCGGAGGAAAATTCTTCAACCTGTATGCAATCCTTGCAGGTCTCTCCGTTTTCTTCTTTTGAATCGTTGGCGATGAAGATGCTTGCGGAGTGAACGTTAGAATTTTCGTTCTGCGGATTGATCATAGGGTTGGAACCCAGTTCCTGAACAGAATTGCGCAATAAATCATTTAACATGCCTAGATTTACTATGAAAAATTCTTGTCTTGTAGAGAACAAACATGTTAGTCAAGTTTACCGAGATCAAACTCTTGGGAGAGACCACGTCGCAATCGCAGGAATCAATCTTGGCTTCAACCATTTTATCGGATCCATAGCTTGCGCAACTGAGAAGAAAATGGTCTTAAATATATTTATTCAATTTGGCATTAAAAATATATCACATAAAAGAATCTGATAGAACATATAACCATTGATCCACATGAATAGTTGATGCCGCAGTGCCATGGATAACATCATCATCTCCTTTCCGGGAACCATCACACTTGTTTCTCCTTTTTTTGACAGAAATAGCAGCGATCATGCTCATAACAGCTAGAGCACCGCCCCACAGAACCAACCCTCCAATATTTCCACCATTGAAACCTATCCGAGCCTTCTCTTTCCCACCTTTTTTTCTGTTCTCGTGCTTCTCCATGTGCCCTTTTCGTTTAAGATGTGGTATGTGCTTGTGTTTTCATGGCGTTGGTTTTGCTCGGGGATTTAATGATTCCAAACAAGTCTACACTATTCTTAAGGAAGACAAAAACAGAAAAAACATCAAAAAGGAGTGTCCTCAACTCAAGGAGTTATTGGCTTGGGAAAACCATGATTTTTTGGACAGGTTTGTCGCTTGGCATCTTTGTTTGCTTCCCATTCCCACCTATATCAGATTCCAGAATCCTTTAGATGGTGCTGTCTGTGAAGTAAAATTGTCACCCAAAGATCACAGGGATGACACGTACATGGCAGATTGGATTTAGATTGGTGCGTGTGTCTGTCACGTTCTGATTGCTAACTTTAACACGAGCGTTGCGAAAGTGGAAGGACTACTGCTTCCCACGGTAGGTGTTGAAGTGTGGAATTTTCGATTGATGGATTGAATAACTGTTTTGGTCTTATCGGACTTTGTATTGTTTTTCTTCCTCAAGTATTATATATACTTTATAATATTGTCTTCCATTATAGGATAAAGGGCCGACCAACAGCGACCTACACTCGATATAAGACAAAATCACTACAACAGTAACCGGTAGAGCTTTCCATAAACATTTACTCAATTACATTTCAACGATTCGTCTGCTGACTAAATTATTTTTATATACCATGTTCTAATAATTCTCATAATTATTATTGTTAATATTACTTAAATTATCAAACAAATCAAAATAACATCTCATTACAACTCATTCAATTATTCAAACAATAGAATGAAAAACTTTGCTCACCTTTCAAGAATGGTTTCATAATAGATCACTAAAACTTTTTTTTACTGTAAAATAGCAAAGGAAACTAATTATCAGCAGTTTGAGAAAAAAAATAAAGAAATTTATGAAACAATTCCTACATTAAATTGCAATTGTTAAGAAATCTAATTTCTAGACATTTCCTTGAACAAATGTTGCTTGATTCTTATCTACAATAAAACTTTAAAAATTCAAGCAATTTGATTACTGAAACACTCTCTTAAAAATTCTAGCAATCTTTTCAAGCTACATATTGTAAATGAGAGCAATAACATAAGCACATAAAACTTGCCTTTTCATTCTACTCTATGTTCAGTAATATAAGAAGAAAACTTGCCATCTATACTTCTCAAGCTGGAATCCAATGCAATTAATCCAAACTATCATAAGTTTTAAAGACATTTGGACCAATTACACTTAAAGAATAAATGAAAATCATATTCATGATCATATCCACTTAGAATCCACACAAGTATTAAACTACACAAGTATATTTTTAGTAAATAACCATCCCTTAAAAGTCAACAAACACAAAAAGAATGTTTTAGTATGTTTAACCTTTTCCAAACAATCCTTTCAACTTCACCTGTCAATTAAATGTAACCAATGGATATGGTATATTTCCAATCATAAGTATATCTTCCATTCCTCTATTGAAACAACACTGGAAAACAACTCTTGATAATTGTTGTCTAGTTTTAAAATTTAAAAATTTTAAATCTAACTCCACCTTGAGATTTACTAAAGGATACATGCTACCAGGTCACCAGATTTAAGGTCTTAGCATTAGAAGTTATTGTGTGGACTATAAGACCATAGAATTTTGTTTTAGAAAGTTAAATGGAGTAATGGAGCAATAAGTAGAGAAAAATGTGAGAAAAATAAGACACAAGAAATTATATCTACAGTACCAATCTTCTTCACAGTAATATTTTCTTGTAAAATTATATCTCTGGACGAAGTGGTACTTGACATCAATATGCTTTATTTTTTCATAAAACATTTGATCTTTGGTCAGATGGATAACACTTTGGCTGTCACAATAAACAATAGTCACATGTTGATTTGAATTCAAATTCACTAAATAAGTCTCGTAACCAAATAACTTCCTTAATTGTCTCCATAGTAGCCATGTATTCTATTTCTATAGTGGACAATGTAACTATAGGTTATAAGGTAGCTTTCCTACCGATGACACTACTTTCAAGTTTGAATACAAAATTGGTGATTAATCTCCTTTTATCCAAATCACATGTATAATCTGAGTCAACAAAACTAACTACACAATTCGTACTTCTACCAAACTCTAAATATGAGTTAGTAGTATCACGTAAATATCTCAAAATCTATTTGACTGCATGCCAATGTTCTTTTCTTGGATTATATCTACTTACTACACTAACATCATGTGAAATGTTAGGGCGTGTGCAAACCATTTCTTACATATACTACCAACTGCATTAGAGTAAGGAACTTATGTCATAGACTTAATTTCTGCATCCGTTTGTGGCGATAAAGCAGCTGAAAGCCTAAAATGAGCAGCAATAGGAGTACTTATAGGTTTAGCGTCTTTCATACTAGAATGTTCTAAAACCTTCTTAATAAAACTCTTTTGAGTAAGGTAAAGTTTGCATGTAAGTCTATTTCTTTGAATTTCCATCCCTAGAGATTTCTTAATTGCTCCCAAATCTTTCATCTCAAATTCATTATTAAGTTCGGCTTTCAGCCTGCTAATCTAAAAAATGTTCTTGACAGTAATAAGCATATCAATAATATAAAGCAATAGATAAATGAATATTCCATCATCAAGTTTTCTAAAATAAACACAATTATCATATTGATTTCTAAAATAGCCATGATTTACTATAAATGAGTCAAACCGCTTATACCACTGCCTAGGAGATTGTTTTAAACCATACAATGACTTCTTCAACAAACAAACATGGTCTTTCTTTCCTTCAATTTCAAAACCTTTAAGTTGTTGCATATATATATATATTCTTTTTTAATTCACCATGCAAAAACGCAGTTTTAACATCCAGTTACTCTAATTCGAAATCATGAATAGCTACTAATGCAAGAAAGATACGAATAGAGCTATGTTTAACAACAGGTGAGAAAACATCATTAAAGTCAGTTCCTTAAACCTAACTGTAGCCTTTTACAACCAATCATGCCTTGAATCTGACATTTTTAGTGCTAGAAGTTCCTTCCTTCCTCTTAAAGATCCATTTGCATCCAATAATTTTCTTGTTTTTTGGCAGTTTGACTAACTCCCATGTTTCGTTTTTATGGAGAGACCCGACCTCTTTTTGCATAGCAACCACCAATTTGGTAGAATTATCACAAGAAATAGCTTCTGAAATGGAAGGCTCACCAACACCTTTTATTTCTTGTGTTGTTGCAAATGCATATGCCTCCAAATCTACATCAACATATTTCCTTGGTGGTTTTATTTCTCTCCTGGGTTTATTTTTTGCAATGGAATACTGCTCCTTTTATTCTGATGAAGTTTCTTCCTCTTCATCTATTGTGACTTCCTTTTCTGTAATTATGGGTTCTTGGATCTCCTTTGAAGAGATGTTTTGTGGAGAACCATTCTCCACCTCAGACTCCACCTACTTGGGCATACTTTTCACACCTGTATAAAAAGAAATAAGAGTCTCGTCCTTTTAGTGAAGCATAGCTGATTCATAAAAAATGACATCCCTACTAATAATTAGTTTACTCACCTCAGGATCAAGACACCATAATTTATTTCCATTGAAGCCATTAGGACATCCAACAAATATGCACTTTTTGGACATGGATTCTAACTTTCCATCATTAAAATGTACATATGCTGAACACCCAAAACTTTTTAAATTTGAGTAATCAGTAGGTTTGCTGGACTATATCTCTTCTAGAGTCTTAAATTTAATGGCTATCGATGGAGAGCGATTTATCAAGTAATATGTTGTTGACGCTACTTCAGCCCAGAAATCTTTTGATAGGCTAGGGTTAGGCAACATACAGTGAACTTTCTTTAAAATTGTTCTATTCATTCTTTCTGTCGCATCATTCTGTTGCGATGTACCTCTGACTATTAAATGACAGGCTATTCCTTCATTCTTGCAAAAATTATGAAATTCACTGTCACAAAACTCTAAGTCATTATTTGTCCTAAGCTGCTTTATTTTTTTGCTTGTCTATTTTTCAACCAACGCCTTCCACCTTTTTGAAAGAATAAACACGTCATTCTTATGTTTCAGAAAATATGACCACACCTTTCCCATACCTTCTTGGAGTAATCATCAATGAAGGTAAGCATGTACCGAGTACTACCTTTTGAAGAGACACATACAACCCCCCAAAAATTAGATTGAATGTAGTCTAGAGTACCTTTTGTCTTGTTAACAACAGTATACAAATTGACTCTTTTCTACTTGTCGAATACACAATGTTCACAAAAATTTAGTTTTGACACTTTTTGGTTATAGAGAAAATCTCTTTTGCTTAGTAGTGTTAGACCTCTTTCACTCATATGTCCTAGCCTCATATGTTATAATCTGGTGACATCTAATTCTGACAGAGCTGACGTGGTCACATCAGCTACTCTAATAACGAACTTTCCTTTCAACATGTATATTTTACCAACTTGAAAAGCCTTCATCATGACTAGGGCACCTCTATTTTGAGAACCACACCTCCACCAGTGTAACGATAGCCTTTTGAATCCAAGGTACTTAAAGAGATGAGATTTCTCTTTAAATCTTGGACATGAAGAACATTTGTCAACGTTCTTGCTACACTATCAAACATTTTTAATTTGATAGTGCCTACACCAACCACTTTACAAGCTTAATTGTTGCCCATTAATACAACTCCATCATCTACTAGATTATAGGTAGAGAACCAGTCTTTGTTGGGACA
>JANKYE010000013.1:14686315-14698641 GCA_032467995.1 Erythroxylum dillonii | reverse complement strand
CAAGCTTAATTGTTGCCCATTAATACAACTCCATCATCTACTAGATTATAGGTAGAGAACCAGTCTTTGTTGGGACATTTGTAAAATGAGCAAGTAGTGTCAAGAACCCATTCATTTCGTGGTCCAGATCCTTCTTCACTCACCAAAAGAACATTTGCTTATTCCTCCTTTTGCGCAACACTAGCTTTGACTTGCATTTCTTTATTCTCTATGTCTAGCTTGGTTTTGAGCTTGTAATAGTCAGTTACAACATGCATTTTCTTTTTGTAATATCTACAAAATCTATTTCTGACTTTGGATTTTGATCTTGACTTGTGCCTGTTACTGTTACTGGAGTTTTATCTGTTGGTCTTCCTCTGATAATTAGTCCTTTTGTAAGACTACTCTGGTTTGAGATGAACTCCTTATTAATAATATATTTTGAAAGTAAGACATATTTGACCTCCTCTAATGTGAGAGACTCTCGACCATAAATAATAATCTCTCAAAAATGCTTGTAACATAGAGGTAAGGAATGCAACAATATGAGAGCTTGGTCTTCTTGATCATACTTGATGTCCATATTCTTAAGATCCATGAGAATTGAACTAAAATCATCAACATGTTATTTGAGTAAATCACTTTTGCCATACGGAGCATGTGTAAATGGTGTTTTGCAGCCAACTTGCTAGTGTGAGTCTTGTCATATTAGAGATTCCAACTTACGCTAGAATGAAGCAATTGTCTTCTCACGAATAACTTCATGTAAGACTTCATTTGAAAGGCTTAAGTGAATGACAGTCATGGCGTTTTCATCCATGTCTAGCTTTTAGGTGTCAGTTAATTTGCTTGATATGACATCCTTTCCTAACAAGGGCTTTTGGACACCATTTTGTGTCAAGACTGCATGCATCTTGACTTTCCACAAAGCAAAGTTAGTGGTGTGGTCAAACCTCTCGAAATCAAATCTTGTTATTGCTAACTTCAAACAAAGCTGTGTACATAAATAGTACAATGTATGTGAATACTACCGTTGCTAGAGCTCAGCTATAGTGTTTAATTCAAAATAAATGCATGGACAATTGTCACCTTTCTTAGTTATTGTTTTACTATTCATTAACTTTCACTGTCATCACCTAAAAACTGAACGGATTGTGCCAAAAAATTTGTCGTAATTTTCTCACTAGGCTCTAATATCAATTTATTATGCGGAGTATAGGATTGAAGAATTTTGTTTGAGAAAGTTGAATGAAGTAATGGAGCAATAAGTAGAGAAAAATGTGGGAAAAATAAGACACAAGAAATTTATGTAGTTCAGCCCTTTGAGATGGGCTACATCCATGAGCAAAGATAATTAAAGAAATTTTTAATAAGGGAAAAATGAGAAAAATTGCAAAACACTTAATAATTTTTCTCTTAACACTTTATCTCAATTACACCAAAAACTTACATATAATACTCTTGTATTTCACTCAAAATATCTTCTCTCAAAATACCTCAACTCTCTTTGCACCTTGTTATTCACTCTCTTTATGTTCTTTTTTTCATGAATGTGGCTTTCTTTTTATAGGCAAAAGAATATAACATTTGTAAAAAAAACAAATATTTGACATATATTCAAAGATTTGTTTGATTACCAAACATTGAAAAAGAGAGGGGAGGTGCCTATTATCTTTGATTTGTTTTTCAACTTTGACAATTTCAAAATACACCTAATAGAAGTTTTCTCTCAAGGAATTCTTTATTTACTTCACAATATCTTAAGGAAGAGTGAAAATAAATGATTAATAAGTTTGCATAGAAAGTAAGACTAAGTTATTGAGTTGGAATCTATATGCCTAGGAAAGATGCTTTATATAAGGTCCTCACACTTCATTCTTAAAACAAAATTATCTACAAAACTCTAACAATCAACCTTAGTCAATCTATTAGGAGATAAAGGAGTACTCAAATGTCCTATAAGGTACTCATATTAAAGCTAGTGATATCACTAAACTGAATCCTCCTGAAAATTGATTAAAAGCATCCATCATAATTTATATAGAAGATATATTAGCTTTACAAAATAATAAAAAGTCATACGCAAAGAAAAGACTATTGAATCATATGTTCTGGTATAGAGGATGGAAGCTAAAACTAAGGGGGCAATTGGTTAGTAACATTTTTGTGGACTTTCCTTAATTGTTTTATCAAATAATCCACAGTAATGAAAACAAGGGATTCCTTGTCTCATACCTTTTCCCTCAAACAAATCTTGAAGAACTTCATTTAATGCGATAGAAAAAGATACAAAGGCAATACAAGTTATTGGCTATTCAGCAAAGGTGATTGAGAACTTTAAAACATGCAACAATTCTCTAAAGACTCGCACTCAAGTGTGTCAGATTTTTTTTTCAAAGCCACTTTCATCGTGTATTAAACTGATATGCTTTTCCTTTTATACAATTAACTTAGATCTTGACTTATTAAGCCATTATGCACAATAAACCTGCCACCAATAAATGTGCTTTGATTTTCATTTATAAGTATTGGAAGTTCTATCTTAAGTTGCTCACATAATATTTTTGAAATATCATTATAGATTGTGTTACAACATACTATAGGTTTGGAAGTATTGGATTTTAAAAAAACTTCAATTTCAGTAACAAGTTCAATTACAATTGTATATGTCTAAGCATTTTACTAGTCAAGAAGAAGTTTAACACAACCTCATAAATCTTATTACCCACAATAGACTAAGCATGTTTAAAGAATTTATTGTTAAACTAATCTCTTGGACTTTTGCAAGAGTCAATAGATAACATAATCTTTTGAATTTTCTCTTAGAAGTTATTACTCAGTGTTTAGTCTTGAACCCTTTTTACACCTTTTAGTCAATGAAACACTTTTCTTTGTCCTTTTCTAATATAGTTTTATAATAATTATCAATCAAATCTACCACCAAATTGTTAAAATCATTTAAAGAAAATTTGAATTTTTTTAAATATAGTATTGTGAACTATTTTTTTAGTTAAATATACAAGAAAAAATAAGCATCTTTTGCCCATAAAATATGGAGATTAAAGCATGCTTCTTGATTCACTAGTTAGGCAACATAGGTTTTATAGTCTCTTTTTAGATTTTGTAACATTATGTATAATTAACTTAAATCCCAAATTTAGATGTATATAATAAGCATGTATCCTTGAAAATAATATTGGAAAATATGAATGCTCTAGAATAGTGCCTGTAGGCGTATTGTCCTTTATTTATATAAGGTATGGTTCAAGTAGATGATGACATGTGTCCTAAGGTGGAACATTCTAGTGATACAAACATACAACATATAATATAATAAATGATATTATTTATTCTTAACTCTCTCCTTGACTTCGAGGTTATTGTCTCTTCCTCTTCTTTATGTGGTTGTTTAACTTGCTCTTGATGGAGTCACTGTTACCCTTAGCTTGTCTCTCAAATACCAGAATCGGGCATGTGGAAGAGGTTTTGTGAGACAATCAGCGAGTTGATACTTAGTGGGAACATATCGGACGGTTAAGTGCTTTGAAATTACTTGATCTCTTACAAAATGAGCATTTATTTCAATATGTTTGGTCCTAGCATGGTGCACCGGATTTGAGGCCAAGGCTGCTGCACTAGTGTTATCACACCATATAACAGGTATATGCTTAAGTTGTAAGCGAAGTTCAGAGAGAAGAGACTTTATCCAACAGAGTTCAGCAGCAGTATTGGCCAGAGAACGATATTCTGATTCGGTACGGGATCTAGCAACAACTTTATGCTTTTTAGATGACCAGGCCATAAGAGATTCCCCAAGGAACACACAATACCCTCTAACTAATCTTCTATCATTAGGGCATGACGCCCAATTAGCATCAAAATAAGCCACAATGTCAAGCAAGGCTAATGGTCGAATATGGATTCCATACTGAATGGTACCTTTAAGATATCTCAGTACACGTTTGAATGCTTTCCAGTGTTCTGTTGTTAGTTTATAAAGAAATTGGTTCAGTTTTCCAACACTAAAACTGAGATCTGGGCGAGTGTTACATAAGTATTGTAATGCACTGACCGCACTCCTGTATGTTGAGGGATCTACAAGTGGCTCTCAAGAGTGTATTGATAAGGATTTATGTGCAACCATCGGAGTTGGCAAGGTGATGCATTGCTTATTTGAAAACTTTCCAATAGATCAGAGACATATTTCTCTTGAGTCAAATACAACCTATATCTATCTTGACACGCTTCAATTCCGAGGAAGTAATGAAGAGATTCGAGATCTTTGAGAGAGAAAATGTTATGCAGCTTTTCAGTGAAGCACTTCAAGCTATAAGCTTTACTTCCTGTAACTAGTATGCCATCAACATAGATTAGTATCATGAGAATCTGAGACTTGTTAGAGTAGATAAATAAGGAAATGTCAGTTTTGGAGTTAGTGAATCCCCAAGATTGTAGCACACTTCTGAGCCTATCAAACCATACCCGTGGGGCTTGTTTGAGGCCATAGAGAGCCTTGGATAGTTTGCATACATAGTGAGGTTGAGCAAGATCAACAAAACCTTTTGGTTGTTCCATAAATACAGGTTCAGTGAGAAAACCATTTAGAAAGGCATTATTAATGTCAAGTTGTTTGATCTCCCAATTGAGAGAAATTGCAGAGCTAAAAAGATTCTGATTGTGGGTGCCTTTATAACCGGACTAAAAGTGTCATAGAAATCAATACCTTCTATTTGTTGGAAGCCTTTTGCCACCAACCTTGCTTTTCTTGTTGCAAGGGACCCATCTTGATGGAACTTGGGCTTGAATATCCACTTATTTTTAACAACTCTCTGCGTTTGGGGTTTTGGAACTAGTGTCCAAGTCTCAGTCCTTTTTAGCGCAAGAAATTCATTGATCGTTGCTTGCTTCCATAGTGGTGATTGCAGAGCCTCCTCAGGTGACCGAGGAATAAAGATGTCAGATTGAGTGAAACCAATATAAGGTACTTTGGGCTTATATATTCCTCGCTTGTTGCGGGTCTGCATGAGGTGAGTATTTTAGGTAATAGGAAACTGAGTGGAAGTAGGATTGGTGGTTGGTTCTGATGAGGGCAAAGACGATTGTGGGCTTGGATTGGTGTTATACGAGGATGGAGAAGATGCTACTAGTTGGCTATCTGGGATGTTAGGAAGTAGGGGAGAAGTATTTAAATCAGCAAAGATAGGTGAGGGTATTAGAAAAAATTCTGATGGAGGGCTTGTGGTTGGTTCAGCATTTTGTGAGATATGTTGTGGATTAAGATTTTCTTGAGGTTTAGGAGAGACATGATTAATATGGTCTCCTTCAGAAATTTATGACTGAGAAGAATTATGAGGCGAATTCACCTGTTGACCTTGCAACTCATTATTAGGATTAGAGTGCTGCAATAAAACAGGAAATGTATTAGTGAGTTCTACAACTTTAGAGACGACCGCTGGTTGTTTCAAGTTCAAGAAACCACTGCTGAAGGGAAAATCTTCTTCATTAAATATAACATGTCGAGAGATATATACTTTACCGGTAGAACTTAGACATTTATATCCCTTGTGTGACTCGCTGTAACCAAGAAACACACATTTAGTACTTTGAAACTGAAATTTATTCTGATTATATGGTCGTAAGCAAGGAAAACAAGCACATTCAAAAGTCTTAAGGCCACTGTAATCAAGCTTCTTTGCAAACAGACTTTCAAAAGGTGATATATTACTTAGAACTGGAGTTGGTAGCCTATTTATCAGATGCACAGTAGTAGAAAAAGCTTCCTACCAGTAATAGAGCGACATTTTAACCTGAGCAAGAAGGTTGAAACCCATTTAAACTAAATGTCTATGTTTTCTTTCAACTCGACCATTCTGAATAGAGGTGTAGGGGCAAGAATGTCGAAATATAATGCCATGACTATCTAATACAGGTTTAAATGACCTGTATTCTCCTCCCCAATCACTTAGGACCACTTTGATTTTTCTTTCCAGTTGATTTTCAATCATGTTTTTAAAATGAACAAATGCTGACAGTGCTTCCTCTTTCAGTTTCAAAGGATACACCCAAAGATAACGTGTACGATCATCCAAAAAATTTATATAATATTTATGCCCAGATGTGGATTTAATTGGTGAAGGACCCCATAAATCTGTGTGAATTAAATCTAGAGGTTGTGAAACATGAGATTGAGAAATTGGAAAAGGGAAGCTTATGGGATTTGCCAAGTTGACAAGCATCACAAAAAGTAAATTCTTCACTAAAATTCAAATTGGTATCATAATCACTAAGAACTTTCTTCAACACTTGGCTATGTGGATGACCAAGCCTTTTATGCCAAGACTCAACGACAAAAGGAAAAGCATATGACTGACATTTTTGTTTTAGTTCAAAATTGCTTATACCAAAGATAAAATTAACAGCAGCAACATTAGTAGGCACCACACCATTCTTGATCTGATAGAGACCCTGAGTAGACCCATGTGTTGTAGCCCCTTGTAGCAGAGTTTTATTACTACTCTTGTCCTTCACAAAACACTCATGTGAGTGAATTTCAACAAAGATATTTGAATTGTCATTGGTGAGTTTATATTCACTGATAAGATTTTCTTGATTTTAGGAGCCACAAGAACATTTTGGAGTTTCAAAGACTTACTGGGATTATCACATATCAGTTTAGAATTTCCAGACTTGACAACATTAAGAGAAGCACCATCACCAACAAAAAGCGAATTTATACCTGAATTAGAGTTGACAGAGTCAACATTTTCAGAAGTATGAGTAATATGATGAGTGGCTTCGGTCTCTAAATACCATGCTAGGTCTGTTACAGTATTTGAGGTTGCCGTGTAAGCCAAAGCATTCTCATTTTTCTTAGGAGGTCCTCTATAGTTATAATCATAACGATGCCAGAAATCTGCTACCTCATGTCCTGGTTTCTTGCAAAGACGACAAAATTTATCAAACTTATCTGATTGCTTTCGCCCTCCATTTCCACAACTACCTCTACCTCGTCCTTGTCGTCCTCCTTTACTTCTGGAGGCATCAAAATGATTCTGACCCTATTACTGAAAAGACAAATTTGTGAAGGCATTAGAGAGGAAGGATTGAGACGAAGATTGAAGTTGCTCAAGTTGAGATTCAAAAGTGAGCAATTTGGATTGAAGGTAGCTCCAGCTCAGATTCTCTTTTTTAGAGAGCATTACAATAATTGGAGTATACTCTATGTCAAGACCAGTGAGAGTTTGAGTGATTAAATCAGCGATAGATAGGGGAGCACCAGAAAGGGTGAGATTATCTGAAATGGAATTCATTTTGGCTAAGTATTCTTTCATCTTCATACTCCCTTTCTTAGTGCACTGAAACTCACTCTTCAAAAAGATGACCTTAGATCTTGTATTTGCACCAATGTATTCTTTTATTGCCTTCTAGAGAGTAGACGATGACTTACAATGCGTCGTTTGAGAGGCAGTCTCTAGGGTTATTGTACTAAGAGGCCAACCTAGAAGAATTTGGTTCATTGCCTACTAGTCTTCAAATGCCGGGTCTAGTAGAACTTCTTTGGCTTCATTGAGAGTGAACTCTGGTGGGAAGCTTTGATACCAAGACAATAATATTGAAAAATATTAATGCTCCAGAATAGTGCCTGTAGGCATACTCTCCTTTATTTATATAAGGTATGGTACAAGTAGATGATGACATGTGTCCCAAGGTGGAACATTTTAGTGATACAAGCATACAACAAATAATATAATAAATGATATTATTTATTCTTAACTATTAACGATATTGATAATCAATTCCAAAGAATAAAAAAGGTCCCCTTATTGACCCTCAACTAGATAGAGTCAAGTAATGCAAAAATTATATCCTCAATAACCATTAGAGGTTGACTTAGGCCCTGTGGTGTAGAAGAAAGGACCAACAATGAATAACTTCATCTTCTTCTCACCAAGGAATTGATAAGAAGAAAGAAGAGCACCGCTAATCCCTTTGTTAACATCCGTTGGAACTTCACAAGTCCCCAGATGAGATAGTTCGAGAAAAGCCCTGCACTCTTTGATCTTACAGTTCTCTTCCACCTTATACGGAGATAATGTTGCGAAGAAGTAGCCCTTAGAATCGGTCGCACCACTGAGAAAGGAGAAAGGTGTTGTTTCATATTCGTACTCGTCAACACATGTGCATGCATGTTATTATCGCCACAGCTCCTGTTCTCATCCACATAAGATAATTCCTGTTAATTTTAGACATAGAGATTACCAAAGAAACTATGAACTTGATCATGTTTTTATCCACCGAACAAACAATTTTGAACTTTTGAAATTGTGCAAAGGAATTACCGTCAAGAGGGAAGTGTTTAATGCCTGTTTGCCAGTAAACAAGCCCTTGAATACCTATCAGAGATGTCAAAAACTTGTCCTTGTTTAGTTCTAGTTTTTCAAATGTGGACTTGGAGCCATAACCAACATCAGCGACAGAAGCAATAAAAACCTACGAAAGAAACAGAAGGAGAGAGATATTGACACGAAAGGAAGCCATTGATAACTAAGGTATGCTAAAAGAAGAAAGATACTAAGGCTGAGGATTAAAGCTATCTTACTATATAGAAATTATTATCATATCCTCTTATAAAATGAATTCATAACGTGTAGTTGCTAACCCTAACTGAATAAAATATTATGAAGTAGAAATTTATTTAGTCGCACAATAGATTATGAATCGACTGAAATTGGTCGCGTTATGCATGCCATTACTTTGGCTACGTGATTG
Organism: Erythroxylum dillonii; assembly: GCA_032467995.1. NCBI lineage: Eukaryota > Viridiplantae > Streptophyta > Magnoliopsida > Malpighiales > Erythroxylaceae > Erythroxylum > Erythroxylum dillonii. The sequence goes on along the minus strand of JANKYE010000013.1, from coordinate 14,689,893 downwards.
GCAGAAGCTTTGTCTTGTGTATCTGTTGAATATTGAATTATTGTACTACTACATATTCCATCGTTTATGTAGCTATTTCATTGCCATGCTATCACTAGATCATCAACTTGTGTTGTAAAAATGATGAATTAGTTTGAATGAGATTGAAATAAAATTCAATTTAATCAAATTTAGTTTAAATTTAGATTCAAGAGTTTAAATCAAATTAGATTTAAATTAAAAATTATTCTCTTAATTTGATTAATTATGAATATTAAGTTAAATTAAAATTAATAAATTAAATTATATTGTAAGAATTTTCACTCTTACCCAAAGTTAATTTAATTTATGACAACCTTCTTGTTATTTTGTCTCATCTTGATAAATATCGCACCTTAGGGGGTGGTCGAGTTGGTAGAGTGGAGAGGCATGAGGTCAAAAAGTCTTGTGTTTGATTCCCTCTATTTACGCTCCCTCGATCGAATCTGTCATACAGAGCTTATTTAGTGTGGAGTACCCAGTTGACGTGATTTGTAAGTTATTATATTAATCCGGCGATTCACCAAGTGCGCATTTAAAAAGTAGAGACTGCATTCCTCCGTTTCAAAAAAGAAGAAGATAAATATCATTGTATCTATCTCGTTCAGAGCGTATAAGACTTGCATATTTATTCTTTATTGTCCCAAATTTTGGCAAGCATTATTATCAAGCTTAGTCGTGTGCCACTAAGCATATTACGTTTATCCCGCTCCCATGTACCTCGCCAATGGACTTTTTTTTTCATTCCTGCTAAATTGTTTGTTTTGTTGAGGAGTCTTGGTCACGTAGACAATTAGTTATCCGCAATCCTTTCTATATAAGGCAACGTTTGCCCCCGATTTCAACTCAATCCTGCAGGGGGATATCCACTTTCCTTGTGTGCTTACCTTGCAGCACAATCACACAAACAAATGGCTCTTACTCGTTTCTTTCTTTCAGCATCAATCCTCCTTTTGCCATTCCTATTCATTGCCTTTGCTGATGATTACAGCTATGGGTCAAAGCCAGACATTGTCAATTCAGACAACGGGTTTGGTCAAAATCAATCATTTGATCTTGTTAAGCCTGATCCGGGTTCTGCACCGAAATTAACATCCGAAGCTGTAAAGCCTGGCCATGATGATATACCAGCACAAGAATCGGACATGGTGAAGCCTGATAAAGTTCACAGCGTGGCACCTACCCCTTTCAATTACAACCAAATTTACAGCTCGAAACCAGACTCAGAAGTTGTCAAACCAGACTCAGATGTTGTCAAACCAGTCTTAGATATTGTCAAACCAGATTCATATATTGTCAAACCAGACTCCAGCGTTGCCACACCAGTACTCAGCTCAAAATCACAACTACACTGTAGCAAGCTCGACCAAGAATACAGCCCAAAACCAACCCCAGTTGTTGTCAAACCAGACAACGAATATGGCCCAAAACAAAGTCTTCAGGAATCGAGTTTGACCGTTCCAAAACCAAGCAATGACAAGGCTGACAATGAATACATTACACCAACAGAAAAGCCACTTCCCATTGGCATAGAAGGTCTTGTTCTTTGTAAATCTGGCTCTTCGTACGTCCCCATTAAAGGTAATCATCCTTTCCTAAGATCGTTTCTTTAAATTGTTTGATGTTATTCGAACTCTTGCCAAACATTGTTCTGTAAAATGCAGGAGCTGTTACCAGGATAATCTGTTCAGCAGTACATCAGAACGGATACGACGTAAAACCCTTCTCCTGCCTAGCTGATGCAACTGATGCAAATGGTTACTTCTTCAAAACATTGCCTGATTTTGGGATTTTGGATAACTTGAAGATTACAGAATGTAAAACCTACCTTGGAAGCAGTCCATTGGATACCTGCAATGTCCCAACTGATGTGAATAAGGGAATCACTGGTGCTCTCTTTTCTTCTTTCCGCATTCTGCATGACAAGAAGATCAAGTTGTACAGGGTTGGACCTTTGATCTACACATCTAACGCCGCAATTGCAAACAATTACTAAAAGTTGATCTACTTATGCAGTCTAATGACCACATTTTGTTAGGTGGACTTGCTAATCTCTTTTCTGTATCATTCTTTAATTTTTGGAGTTGGGTTACTCTTATTTCCTGTCATCAATGTCAATGTTATTCGCATTCTGCTATTGCAATTTTGCATTTTTTGTCGTAATAAACAATATAATTTGTTATTTTCTACGTTTAGGGGCTATCATAGAACATGAGTTCCTTTCGTATAATAATTAATAAATTTGCCAAACATGAAGTTTGATCTTTTTCACATATTCTTTAGTAATTTAAATTGCCCTAATTCATCATCCATGACACTGACACATATAACGAGGAAAATATCTAACGTCTTTTCTATGTTTTATAATTACTTAATTCTTTTATTTTCAATTGTGGGAGTATTCTTTCTTCTGAGTAGCACACATATTGCCTAGTTGATGCAACACTTAGTTTAATAGAAGTTTTTGATTGATTGATTGTTAAAATTTTATTCATATATAAACTTAAAATTTTAAAATCATGAGATTATGGTCATATAAAAATTATTATAATCTTTAACGACTACTTCGACTCTATATCAAACATTATTGTTTTTCTTCACTTTTTTTAAGCCATTCATATAATTTTAATTTAATTTTATAATAAAGTTCTTACTTAATAATTCATGCTCTCTTTTGGGGTATATTCCTAGCTCTTAATCAAACTTTTTGTTGAACTAATATCAATTATTTTTGGATTAATTGTGAAAAAAATTCAAACTTTACTTATATTTGTAACACTAATATGAGCTTTAAAAATTGATACTAAAATATTTCAACTTTTAGCTTTCAGCAAAAGTAGTCTGAAGTTAAGTTCTTTGCTAATTGCCACATTATATTAGTATATATATCACGTGACTGCCACATTGTATTTTTTTTCATGTATGAATTTTATTGTTAATAAATTAAAAATATCAATCCTCTTCTTCATATGTTTAAGGAGTTTGATATTTTTAATTCATTTAAAATAAAATTCTAACATTTCACAAATATTATATGCAAAAATTATGTGGCAAAAGTACTAATATAACGTGGCTTACCACATCATCCATATTCACGGAGAATTTAATGTCTGACTATTTTGTTAAAAATTGAATGTTAAAATTTTTCTAAGACTAACTAATACTTCTTGTTAATCAAGTCGTTTTTTTAGCAACAAAGATAAGAGAAAAATCAATTTAATAAATTTTGTATTACAATTACCTGGATCTAGGTATGCTATTTAATTTATTGTTGGCTTACCTTGTCCAAAAGGATAATTTGTTAGTGTCTATTGTAGAATTTTGTGTTAATTATAAAAAGTATTAAACTTTACACAATTTTATAATTATAGTTTGAATTTTAAAAAGTGATAATTACATACTTAAATTTTCAATTTTTTGCAAAACTAGTCCGACAATATCTACGATAACAAAGGTGATCACACGACAGCCACTTTGGGCATATTTTTGGACACAGTAAAATAACAGGTGGATTGGGATGTACATGTTATAATTTTGTTTAAATAATTAATTAATATTAC
>JANKYE010000013.1:14624958-14639514 GCA_032467995.1 Erythroxylum dillonii | reverse complement strand
CGAGGTTGCACCCTATATTGCAATCCTTGGTATTTATTATTTTTGACCAGTTTCTAAGGATCGATTTTAGGATCGAACGATGAGCCGCGATCAACCGTAGTCTGAATAGGATGATGCAAAAAGTTCTTATTTTATGTGATAGTTGCCAATGATTAGGTAATATTTCTTGTTATGATGAGATGCCTCATAATTTCAATCTTGTGTATGAAGTATTTGATATTTGGGGTATTGATTTCATGGTTCCATTTCTAGTTTCGTTTGGTAATAGATACATCCTAGTTGTTATCGATTATGTCTCTAAATGGGTTAATGCTTAAGTTTTACTTAAAAATTACTGCTATAAAATTCCTTAAAAAGTTGTTTTTACACTTTGTCACACCTAGAGCAATTATTAGTGATAAGGGCACACATCTTTTGCAATGTAAAATTAGAAAAGGTATTTAAAAAGTATAAAATCACTAGTAGATTTATAGCCCTAAATAACCATGAAACTAGTGGCCAAGCTTAAATAGCTAATAAGGATTTAAAACATATGCTGGAAAAGAATGTAATTACAATAAGAAAGATTGGTTACTTAAGTTAGATGATGTTTTATAGACCTATAGAACGACGTATAAAACACCAATTGGAACTATACTATATAAGTTATCTATAGGAAAGCATATCATTTACTTGGTGAATTAGAACATAAGGCATACTAAGCTATTAAACTTATGAATTTTGATCATCAAATTATAGGTTAATAAGTTAGAAAATGGAGAGTGATGTCCTATGAGAACTCCAAGTTGTACAAGGAACAAACTAAGAGATATTATGATTAGATGATCAAGTAATCTAAGCAATTTAAAGAGGGAGACTAAATACTTTTATACAATTTACACCTAAGATTATTCCCAGGTAAACTCAAATCAAAATGATTCGATCCTTTTACTATAGAAAACGATATTTCCATATGGTGCAGTTAAGATAAGTCATCTCAAAAAGGTAATTTAAAAATGAATGGCCATCTTATAAAATTATATCTTAGAGAAGATTTTGATATTAGTGAGGAGGAACTCTATCTCCATAAGTCATCTTAGTTATGTATAGGTATGTCTAGCTAAGGAAGTTAAACAAATGTTGTTTTGGAGGCAAAATAAGAATTAGAATAGTTTTTGGTTAAAATGATTCTTTATATTTTGATTAACTTAGAGCTTAGCTCTAGAATTTTATTAATTCATAAATTTTTTATGTTTATTCAATATTTATATTAGGGTTTTATTTTAGTTTTACGAGCATTCTCAATGACTTTTTCCTACTTTATGTTTTATTAGTGTGTTTTATGTAATTAGATTAAGGTTGAGTGAAAATTTTACAGTTTTTGAGAATTTAGAGGCGCATATAGTCACTGGACAGACCTGTGTCCATGACCATGTACACCCACTTGTGTTATTTTTTTACTAGAATGGGCCTAATGACTTATATGATCATTGGACATGCCCATGTCCATTCTTATGAATTTTTTAATTTTCTCACATTGGCCTAGTGACTTACATGGTTTTTGGACATGTATATGTCTTATAACTATTCTAAACGTGTCACATGGGCACATTCGCATCCACCTTAACATGCTACTAAACACTTATATAGTCCTGGACACATCCGCTTCCATAGGTCGTGTGTGTCTAGGGTTTTAAAAAACCTATAGCCTGGCCCTTTTCTCTCTCACCCTACTTCACTTCTTTACTATTTCCATATGAAACCTTATCTGTGACTTAGCCTAGGTGCTTCACACCATTTATGATCACTCTTCTTATTTTTATACGTTTTTCATCAATTTCCATTTGATTTTTGGGGGATTTCGCATCTAGGTTTTGAAATTTCTCCTAATCACTATTGGAACTAGGTTTTTTCCTTTTAATGTAATCTTAAGTATGTTAATCCTATTTTCTCTTATTTTGCGACTTTAAGTTGAATTTCATGCTTGCCTTTATAAATTATTGTATTTATTGTCGTATTGCATTAGGATTTGGAAATTTTCAATTTGGACTTTTGTCCATGCTCACTATTATATGTGAATTGCTTCATGCTTCATTAGTTTATGCACATATTATTATTTCTCTTTAATTTAGTTACTTCTTGCTTATTTAAATTTATCTCTATTTCATGTTTCATATATTTTACTTCATTTATTATTCATATAAATTTATTTTCATTCTACATCATAGTAATTGCAATTAATAATTATGAAGTTAACCTCATTTTGTTTTGTTTTTGTTTTTGTTATTACATGCTTAATTGTTTTCCCAATTTTGTGATCAGGTTAATTTTCTAAGTATTTTGTGAATTTCATTAACATTTTTAGCTTAGTGTAATTCCCAATTATGTTAATCATCACCTATATTTTATTTTTGTATGGCAATTGCATAATTAATAGTGATTGCATGAGTTAAGTGTAGAGAAAAAAATTTAGCATTTCTTTTATTTTCTTTCTTAAACTTTGTTTCTTTTCAAACAAGATGATAAGAATAGAAGCGATGCAACAGAGGAGAGAAAAGGAAAAACCATGAAAAAAGACAAAGAGGTGAAGGATCTTCTAGAGACTAAGTTAGACCCTAATCTCCATTAATTTGAGGGGCAACTCCACCTCCATTGGCATGTCACGAGAAGCTTTAATTTAATGTTGAAGCTTATAAGGCCAAATTTCAAAGACTAAAGGACAAGGAATCTAGGATCGATAAATACCTAGGTTGGTAAGCATTAGAAAAAAGTGGGTTTGGCATAAAAGGTTCAAGATTTTGTAAGTGTGGGAGTGTCATCCTGAATCTTTGCGATAGTGGAGTGCATTTAGAAGGAGATCATACTAGATTTTTGCTCTAATGTCCCGATTCTTCATAATGATGGGCTTTATGATTAGGATTTTGTGGAAACTTAGGATCATTAGGATCTTCAAGTTGATTTTCCATATGGGATGGAGGCTAGCCATTTTTGGAGCAGTATAAGTAGTAAGATGACTATGATCACAACAATTCTACGGCATCTACATTGAGATACCATATGCTTAGGTATATTTATGCCATACTTTGTTATACAGTGAGTAAGTGAGATAATAAATCTAGAGTTATGGGGATTGTAGATGTCTTTTATTTATGGAGTGTGAGAAAGAAGATGTTATTCATCTGGGCATGCATTAGACTAATGTTTTAGGCATTAATGTAAGGATAAGAAGGTGGGCATGATCTATATTAGGGTTTATATGACTTGGCTAGCTTGGAGGATGGAAGTCCTTGGCAGATTACCACTAATGAGACTAATCAACATCATTGTCTCTTTATGTCTAGATATAATGAAGAGCACGCATATGATGACTCAGAGACAGGATCCAATAGGTGATATTTATAGATTTGTTAGAGTTTATGATGAACAAGCAACTAACAAAAGAGCATGAACATTAAGATGACTCCTCAGAGAGTATGAGCTTGCTTGGGAGGTTGCCGACACCTCCATATTGAGGCTAGCCAAAGATTCCTCGAATGTAAAAATACATAGGGAAGATTTAAAGAGAGAAGTGCACTATTCAAGATGGATAGAGGGAATTGAGGGAGCGCTTAGTGCAGTTGGAAGCATAAGATAGTCAGATGGAGGAGGTGTTGTTTAAGATTAAAAGACATTTTGGAGTCGAGGTACCACCTCCACCGACTAGAGTTGCCATATCATCATTAACTCTACAATAGTTAGATGCTAGAGCTACTTCATGGCAAGCACCTAAAGCTACCAAAAGCATAGACATTCCTAATACACTGATGGACTGATGTACACAAAGGCAAACAAGGATGCTTAATAGGTTTTCTTTTGTTTCTTCTTTTTTGTTCATTATTTTATTATTTATTATTTATTTTGTCTTGTCTTAATAGTTAGCAAGGGTTTAGCCATGCTAAACTCTTTTATTACCTTTTATTTTTATTATGTTGTTATTTCTTTTTTTCTTTTCCTTTTTTCCTTTTTATTTTTCTTTTGCAAGGATAATTGTACTTAATTTGGGATGGAATCTGCGATAACTTCATAATTGTATATATTATTTTTCAGGGAAGTACTATACTAATATTCCTTTCTTACTTTATTGTTTTTTTATTCTATGTTTTTATGGGCTTTTATTCTGTACATTAAGGACAATGTGCATCTTTAAGTATGAGGAAGGGGTACAATAAAATTTTCTTTTTGGATCAATTAATAAGATTTTTATAATCCTTATTATTCATTCTTATTATCTAGAGTTCCAATTTAGTAAAAATCTATTCAAAACACTTTAGATTATTATGGATTTCTGAGTTGAGTTAGTATGTAAAAAAAGTGAAGCCTAGATTAGACTTGCTTTTATAAGCTATACTTTTAATAGTCATTGAGATAGTTACTTTGAGTGAAAATTGCATATTATTTACACACATTAAGCCTGAATGTGAGCCTATAAGCTTAAGAGCAATACATAATTATATTATTCTATATTGTTATTTGTTGTATTAGACCATAGTTAGACTAGAGGCATTAGAATGATTTAGGCACTTAGATTGAACCAATTGTTTTAGCCTATTCTTCTTTGATTATTATCTACCCTACTTTATTCCTTAGGAGTAACCAATTTTGATATTTAACCTATTCCTTGATTGATAATAGCGATATTGCAAGCCAATTGGCCTATTTTTCTTAAAATATGTTTATTTATTTTTGAACCCTGAAGGATTCTCATTTACTTAATTGCTTAAAATATAGATTATATTGAAGAATTTAAAAGACAAGGTTTGTTGTGTTTACAATTATTAGTGCACATTAATCATTAAATTTATTTCTTCTTAATGGCATTATAACTGCAACTGTGTATTGTCCAAAGTTACTCGAAGTTAAAGATTGAAAATTATTTGTTATGAGCATATTAATTGAAAAAAAAGAAAGGAAGAAAAGTTGTAATATTTATTGGAGAGCAAGAAGAATTATTGTTATGCCACTTAAAATTTTTGCTTAAAGGACATATGCTACAAAGAACCAAGTTTTGTGTAGTCTTGTTTATGTAAATTCCTTCCACCTTGCTACATTTTTAATTATTAGTTCCATACATTTATCTAAGCCCCATTACACCCTATTAATAAGACCTTTTTACTTTTGCTTCTAGTCTACTGATTTATGGTGGAGATATGGCAATGGTTAAGAATAATATGTATTGATTTGAGAGTTGTATTACATTTTCCATCCTAAATACTTTGAGCAAAATGAGTGAATCCTTTGTGAGGTTATGGAATTTTGTTTTTTTTTTAATTTTTGAAAGATTATCAATTTGATTGCTATTGATATTGGTTAATGAAAGTTTATTAGAGTCTAATTTATACTTATTTGATTAATAAGATATGATAATTTAAGTTGTTGTTGGACAAGTTAAGATTGAAAAGGGATGAAGTGAATTTGACTCTATGATAAATTGAACAAAAAGCTATGAAATTGACCTATTTCTTGTGTATCCCAATTGAAGTATTTTAAATAAGACATATTCTATGAAAACTTGTTCCTACCAACAAAAACAATGCAGTGCCAAGAAATAAATCCATGTGATATTATTTGTAAAATGGAAGAAGGGGTAACATGCACATTTAGAGAGCATCGAATCCATTTTTTTAGATTTTAGAAGGAAAAGAAACCTCTACTCTAAATTCCTTGATTTAGTTGGTGATAACCAACTATCCAGTCTAATTATTCATATTCTTTTATATTTTTAGGTGTTTGGCAAAACCACCCTGTGGATATCTTTGCTTTGGGACAAAACAATTAGAATTAGACCATTCGACATCATGATGGAGGGCATAACTTACAATCATCCGTCTGTCGTACTTGTAATGTGTCAGGAGAAATTATAAAGGGTATAAAAAAATAAGTTTGATTTTTTTACGGTATCTGGCGTAGCATTGGCTAAGAGTTTTATAAAATGTCCTTGATTTTAATTTTAATGGTTTAGATTATGATTTACGTAATGATAAGCAAATATTTAAGTGTGTGAAAGTTTGATAAATTCTTAATAGACTATTTTAAGTCCTATATGTAGTGCATTTACTTATTTTTTTGAGAGTTTTTATTGTTCTACGATACTTAATTCATTCCTATTATATTTTAGTCTAGATTGCCTTTATGGATTCAAGGTATAGAAATTGGGAAGAATCCAAGGAAAAAATTAAAGAATTAAGGCTATTTTCGAAGGACAAGTCTATGTTAGTCTATAGGCACAGTTATGTAGGTGACTGTCTAAGCCTCTATAACTATGTACAAGTGATGATTTGTCCATGTTGACATTAAACATGCCTTTATGGTGATAGATATGGCCTTATCCATAGACCGCGTAAGTTCTTGGAGCTATGTTTCTTCATGACTGTTGAGTTTTGAAATGAGATTGAGGTATAGTTATTGTAGACAACCGTGTAGGTAACCATAACCAATGTAGAAACCTTAATTTTGAAGTATAAAGTAATTAAAGAAGTTTGACTTTAAAAATAATTTTGAACTTTAGAGCCATAAAGAAGCAAAGATTGACATAGAGATCCTAATAGAGAGTATAGTTCCATCAAAGTTTTAGTATATTCTATTAGGAAAAAAGGGGAAATATAATTAATTCTCTTGTTTTTAATTATTCTTATAAATCCTTTAATATGTTTTATGTTTTTATATACTAAATTTGTTTAGTACCTAAGTGGGATAAACTTTGGGATGGATTTTGTGATTTGACTTTCTATAATGTAATTTGATTAATGATTTATTGAATTCAATTATGTGTTTTGATTATTTCTTGCGTTGATGTTTCTAAGATATTGGTTCATGTATGATTTCAACCAATTGAGATTGAGAAATTCTTTGTATATATCTAGCGTAATTTAAAGGAGTTACATATAAAACTGGAAGATTTATGTTGTCCTATCTTTAGGATTACATGTAACTCGATTAATTTGGATGATTTATGTTCTTAGTTATTAGTTATGTTGAACCTTAGTTTAGTTTTATTGTTTAAATTAAACCATCACCTTATTTTGTCAATCAGATAATATAAAAGAGATAATTACTAGTACTTATAGTTCCTATATGATTAACAATTAATATTCATTATCGCAATACTATAGTTTGATAGATGTAATTGCCTTTGTAGATCTATAAGGTAGGTATCTCATGTACCACCCCTATTAAAGTAAAATAATGCAAAAAATTTAACAACATAATTGCATTGAGAAGCTTTTTTGAAAAGTCACGTAACCTTTTGACATGAGAGGAAATACCTTGTCATAAATACACTCTTAGGTACTTAACTAGGTCACTCTTTTAAATGGCAACTAACTTCAGTCTTTAACTTCAACCTTTTCCTTCGGTTCAAAGCTGAGAGAGCAAATTTTTGCTATACATATTTATTCACACATTTTTGTTATTAGATAACAAAATTTTTTGAAGGATGTCCTCTTTTTTCAATGGATGTACAAATTATACAAAATGTCTCATGATGTAAATTAAATATCCATCCACCAAATTAATGAAGCTAATTGAAATCAATATAACTATAAAAATCATTTCTATTTGCATAAATACTTCAACTCATTAAGACAATCAAAATCATATTGCATTATATCAATTATATATTGCCAAAGTAAAATAAATTTGCAAAAAATTTTCCCTGTTAAGAAATTCTTGATGAAATTGAGAAGCATATGTATCGAAGTCATAAAGTCCCTTACAAACACTTATGTTGTACATTGTCTTTAATGTACATATCAGATACAGACAATGAAAATAAACAAATAATAAGAGAGAAATAATTTTAAAAGGAATGGTATGTCCTTGATATAACATAAGAGAACAGTACAAGTTCTTTTCAAATTTCCTTAATCATCAAATTTTCATTAAAATGGCATCATGATATTTGAAATAATAAGAACAAAGTAGAAAAATAGGATAATAGTAAAACTATTAGTCTTAGGATCAAGGTTCTAATAGAGGTATATATGGGACAATTGACCATGATTCAATCACATTATTGAAATATATCATATCAATCAAATTGCTTGGTTATGAATTTGTGACAGCTATCTCGGTCTATCCTTGATGCATCATATCCTGCTTAGACTCCATAACTATAGCCTCATTCTCTTATTAATCTGTTGGCATTTTATATGCCTCGGGTTTCTCCTCAGACTTTGGCTCTACTAATACCTCAAGCTAGGATGGATAGATTGGTGGTAATATCTTGATGTCAATGTGTTGTTCCATCCTTATTAGCATGTCCCCAATCTAATGCATATCATTTTTCATTATGTTAAAGCAGGTGGGAGGGGTGTTAATGAATGGCACAGATCCAAGAATGTTGTTAGTGTTATCTTATACTTGCCACCCCCAGTTTGTTCTCTCTGAAGGGTTATCCTCCACTACTCGTAAAAATGTGCCAACTTATGTAAAGTATTGACCTCGCTTATTGATTTAAAGCTAGACATCCTTATTTTCCTTAAGATTTCCTTGGTAAGTGGGATTGGAGTGCAAAAATTATCAACTTACGCTTATCACTAAGGCCCAGTCTCCTTGCTAATTAAGTAATGAATAACTCACTATTGATAATGTCAAAGTTTGATTGATGCAAGTAACACATAACTAACTGAATGAAAACATGTCTGATATGTGTTTAAAACTTGATATTGCATGTAGTTCAAAAAGAATAGATCTTAACGAGTCATCACACCAGTACTATCATGTTAAACAAACATAGAGTGATTGAAAAAATTAAGAGAAAGTTTTTCGATAATAACTTCAAATAATTATAGCACGAATGATGCTAAGTTGAAAAAGTTAAGAGCAAGTTATAAGTTAGGAGCTTATTAGTGGAAAGGAGGTTCTTACACATATATTGTTTTATGCATATAATAAAATTAGTTGTGAAGTATGGGCTAGAATTAATTAAATAATGGATAGAAACAATCTAAGACAGTCTAGTGTATTAGATTGCAACACTTAAAGATATTTAGAAGTTTGGAGAAACTACAAGATGATTATGCATTCACTATACTAGGAAGTTATGTTTAGATTGTCTAACAAGGTTAAATTCAACATCTAAGATGTTAAGAGTCTATAATTAAGTATATTGATATGTTTATCATACTGAGAAAATGATGTTCCTAATATAATTTTTTGTCAACAAATGAGCAACGAGAGTTTGTAAAAGAAATTCGTGGGAAGTTAGAGGTCTTTAACATTATTACAAAGTTCTTTTCTTACATAAAGTATCCAACTTCTCAATTTTTTTACTAACATGTGTGAGATAAATTGAGAATTATATTTGGGCTTAATTTTTTTAATAAATTCATTCAAACATTGATAGAAAAGATGATAAGAAAATTTAAAAATCATTGGAATGGGATTGGTAATACCATGAACTTTGTTATTTTGGATTTGAAGAACAAACTTTTTATAATTAAATTTTTTTTGGTAGTTGTATAATGATTGAGCTTCAGTGCATATTGACATCATTAGACATTTGTGATATGATTTGTTCAATAATTATCAATCAAGAATGGGTGAAGAATTGGATTACAGTAGTTCAGTATCAACTTTAGCTTCTGTACATCCTCTTCAAGTAACAAATCTAATAGTTTAGGTTTCCATATAAAGGAATTTATAAAGAAAAATGGTTAGGATTTCATATAGTAGAATATAGTCAGACAATTATTAGAAGTTGATGTTTATTCTACAACTAATGAAAATTTTGGCATATTAATGTGATAGAAGTAAAAATGGAACTTGATATCCAATTATACAAGAAATTACATGAGATTTGTTAGCTATCTTAGTATTTATAGTTGCTTTTGATTCTTGTTTTAGTATTAGTGATTGGGTAATGAATCCCCATTATAGTTAGCTTCATCTAGAAACTTTAAAAGTTTTTATATATGCGAAAAGCTAGTTAGGTACTAAAAATATTCAAGGTAAACTCTACACTTTATAATAGGTTTTTTAAAAAAATTTATTATTTTAATAATTATCTATTGTATGATCTTACATTTTCTTTTTTATATTGTGAGAGGCACATAGAATGTGAATATAGAAATGAGCATTCATCATTATGGAATTTTGTTTGAAGATATATCCAATGATGAAGTTATATTTATTTGTTAATAAGCATATGTTATTTAATCAATTTTTTCATAATTGGATATGATTTAGATAATGGTTTTTTTAAAATATAGAGAAAGTGGTATCAAATATTAATGATTTTGATTATAACAAAGATTAACAGGTAATTATAAGTAATGCTATGCCTCAGTAATTAATTTGAATGTTTAATCTTCTATTTTACGTTTTCAATGTAGACTGCATCTTATTTTAGAAGTCCATCTAGGAAATACTATGAGAAACCATTGTTTATGGGAAGTTAATAATCTAGTTAGTGAAAAATTGATATGGTTGTCATTTTAAGAAATTTAGCTAATGATTACTCTTTCTGCTCTTATAGAGTTAAATCTTTTAACATGTTTTAGGTCTATTTTTTATTTGTTAGGGGAATCAATGTTTATTATGAATAGTTATGGCAATTTTCATTTAATAGGGATAAAATTAGTGGGCTTTTAAATGATTTTTATTCTAAAATATGTAAGGAATCTAAAGCATATCAAGGGTTTAAAAACTTATCTTATATTAGGAATTTTCTTTCTTATCATAATAAGCATTAGTTGATGCACTTGATATGGTTAGGAGCCAAATGAACTTGAAGGGGCTTTCACTAATTGATATCAAAATTAAGATCTAGAAACATTTAAAAAAAATAGTTTGATTAAAGCAATGGAGAAAATTGGTAGGGTTATTAATGGTAACCAAAATTGTGTGTCAGTTTTGCATATGATTTTCACCATTAATTCTTATAATACATTATGGCTTTCTTTCTCTTTATGGAAGATGATCAAAACAAGTGGAAAATTAATTTATAAGGAAGAAAATGAATTGTTACGAAGAGAAGCCAAGTATTAGTGATTTCAATAAGTTTAAGTTGATGCTAGCCAAGATCAAGATTAATCATAATAATATTTTTGCAATATTTTACCAATCACAATTATTGGTTGTATAGTCTTCATGATTTTTTTTTAAATATAAATTAGATCCATAAATTTGAGCTGATATGTCCTCTAACTATACATCAAGGTAAGAGCTTTCAAAGCTGAAAAAGGAGACCACAACATAAGTTTTTAATATCAATTTTGAGTTTTTTTTCCTTGTAGCTTGCTTTGCTTAACATGCCATAACTTAAGCACTTTCAAAGTAGGCATAAGGAAGTTTTAAGATTGCATATCAACCTTTTGTGCAGCTTCAATAGGAGATGATTAAAGGACAATTTTATTTTGTTTACAACCTATCATAAATTTTCCAAAGTGTTGAATATTTTTGTATTATCATGTCAATAATACATAAACTTGACAATATAGAAGAACTTTTTTTCAATATTATAGTTGAGAAGTAGAAATTTGATAACTGTAATTTTCAAACTTCAAACTTCAGACTTCAGACTTTTGGGACTTATCTAAAACTTGATTGAGTTTTAAGCCTCTAAACCTAATCCATTGTCATCCTAAAATCTAGACAAAAAGAAAGGAAAAAGGTAAAATTCATCCTTACCATTCACATAAGAATTAATATAGTCCTTATTGTTATATCTTATACTAATCTGCACCCTAACATTTATAAAATGGCATGGATTACAAATTGACTTTGTTAGGTCTCTGATAGATCTCTAACACAGTACTATTAACATGTAACATATTCCATGCCATTTATGCTATTTTGGTCATGTAGATGTTGATATGTTATGATTTTTTTAATTGGTGCAATCCTCCCCAAATGTTTGACATAAGTTTTAAGATAATCCCTATCATTATTTATGGTTGTACTTTAATGTTTACAATATAGCACGATTTACATCTTTAAACCCAACAGTTTGATCTTCATCACGACATCGTTAACCCATGATAAATGAATACTAACTATACAATTCTAACCATGTGAATGTTGGCATAATTGTTACAAAATTTATTATTTTAAATTTTACTAATATCTAATTATTAAAAGAAAATTAATAATTTTTTATTTTTATATATTTTAACTTTTATAAGCTCTTCTCTTAACATGTTTCTGGAAAAAATAAGAAACTAAATTAGTATAAATTACTTTTTAATAATATGCAACTAAATATTATAATAATAATTTAAATTTATGTAGAAATAATTTTTTAATACTTTCTTTAGTTGTAAAGATGCAAATGGACAAATGCATAGCCGTAGATTGCATCATGTTTTGTAGGTAGTTTAAGATGTGTTTAGTGGTTAAATTTACTCGATTAGTGTGTGATTAGGTTAGAATTGTGGTAGTTAGTTAAGTATTTGTGTTTTGTGGGTGCACATGTTTGATCTTCAATTTTATGTATTTGAGGTGCCTTGATGTGTTTGCTAGTGTTTCAGGGCAAATATCAAAGGATGGAGGAGTTTTAGAGGAGGCCTGAACTAAAACAAAGGGCCACGATCGTGGTCATGACAGAAGCATGGAGGAAGGGCCACGATTGTGGCCAATCTACCATGATCGTGACAGAAAGCCAAATAGGGGCCATGATCGTGGCCTGCATGTAGACAGACGCAAATGACCTTCTGGACTTAAGTTTTCAAGGGGATTTCCAGACCCTTGGAGCTCAGGAAAAGCCCTAGAGTTTCCCTAATTAGAAAAGACTATAAGAAGAGAAAGAAGAGACAGAAAAGGGAGCCTCTAACTTGCCATTTTGGGAAACACTCCAAGAGGAGAGAAGAAGAAGAGAGAGAAAGAGGAGAAGGGGAGAAAGAAGTAGTTGCTCGCATCTACTGCTTTCTCGAGATGTCCCGATCCCCATTCCACGTGTATTTCTTTCATCTTAGTTTTCATTTTCTTGAATGTTAAGACAAATTATACAAATATGGTTATGGATTTGGGTTTGATTAACAAGTTCTAACTTTCTTTTAGGAAGGAGAGAAGAAGAAGAGAGAAAAGGGAAGAGAGGAGAAAAAAGGGGGGTCTTCGCAGCTGTTGTTTTCTTAAGGCGTCCCGATCCCTATTCCACGTGTATTTCTTTCATCTTTGTTTTCATTTTCATGAATGTTAAGATGAATACAAATATGTTTATAGATTTGGGTTTGATTAAGATGTTCTAACTTTATTTTGGGATTTTATCTTAAATTAATGTTAATTTAATTATTTTTTGTTTATTTTGATTGGGTATTATGATTGATTGTTGTTAGAGTACACAATCAATCTAGATGGTTGTTAGAGAGCTTAAAAACTAATTAGGTGTAAGACTTTTGGTAATTGAGAGATTACCCATTCGATACCTAAACCAATTAGGGATTATTAATTAGGGCACATTATTATAACCCGAGAGAGAGTAATGCCCCCTTTGATAATTTAGAACCGACACCCCTTTAACACATAAATGGCTAGGATAGCATTAATGATAGGAAGAACCCCCTCTCTTATAATTTGGTAACTTGTTTTAGTTAATTTCCATTGCCAATTTTGTGATGCTCGATTTCAATTTCTTTTTATGTTAAATTTGTGAATTAATTTCTTGATAATCATTTTCCCATACTTACTTTTTTGTGCATTTTTTTTCATTTTATTATTTTTCTTAGCCTTAGATAATGTAGGACTAGATTAGTTCACACCTCCATATGGGATCGATCCTTTATATACTACATTTCATGACCCGTGCACTTACAGCATTTGAGGGCTATAAATTCTAAAGCTTGCCTAACATCCAATAAGTTTTTGGTGCCATTGTCAAAGAGGCATAGGATTAGTTTAATTCTTTTAGTCTAACGATTGAGAACTGAAAACAAAAAAAAACGTTTTGGTGCAAAGTAGAAGACACATAAATTTGGACAATACTAGGCAACTATGACAAGTCCAAAAGGTTAAATGATGGAGAAATACATTATAGGAATCAAAGACCCTTGCAGACTTTAATGAGGAACAATTTAGTTAGGGAAGTCATTGTTCTCATTGGAAGACGTACAATCTTGGGTGGCAGAACCACCCAAATTTTTGTTGGTCCAAAAATTTAAGGACTCACTTAGGACATCAAGACCTATTCAGATTTTAGAAAGATAAGTCATGTTCATGGGATTCTATATTGGACAAGATCATGGATAAACTCATGAATATGGAAGAGGCCCACAAGAGACTGGAAAAGAAGTTTGAGCAAGTAACGGAAGATCATGCCTCTTTTATTCATAACCTAGAGGTTCAAATGGGCCAGCTTTTCAGGGAATTTTGTAGGAGCAATATGGAAAACTGTTTATGTAATATGAAAGTAAATTCAATAGAGTAATATATATTGGGTCCCGTTACCGAGACCCAACTGACATTATTTTTCTTATACTGACAACCTTGAGGGCTCACTTGCGGTTTAATCATCATAGTGGTGAGCATCACATTGATCAAACTTATTCCTAAAACTCTCAACCTGATATGTTCAAGAATTCCTCCTCAATGGAATACAAAATAAAG
>JANKYE010000013.1:14568628-14578754 GCA_032467995.1 Erythroxylum dillonii | reverse complement strand
CTGGAAACTCCCCAAGACCAAAGAGAACAATACTGATTAAGGTTGGATGCCGCGGTATAACCCGCAAACACACGCCGTAGTATAACCTGCAAATACCTTCGGGTGGGGTGTGAGGTCCAATAGTAGCAACAAGAAGAAATCTCATCAAAATCATCGTCAAAAGTTCTGCAAATAAATGGAAGGTTATAAGCCCTTAAGGAAAAATTATATGATAAAAGATGGAACAAAGAGAAAGTTTGTTCGATTCTTCAAGAAGAAATCCCATCCTTCTTAGAAAGCTTATCGATGTTTTCTCTATGGACAACTAGGACACTTTACACGAACTTTTCCTCACAGAAGCAAGAAAGATGTCAAGTTATTAAAGAAAATTCAATCAATTTTGCCTATTCATTCTTCTAATAACTTTGAAGATCTTCTTAAGGAACAATCCATTGAAGATGAAGACACTAAGTCTGTTGTTTCTGGTTATGACCTCTGAAGATGAATCCTCTGATTCTTCTATCTCTATAGGAGATGACTCTCTATACATGCTACAACATAACTGTATGAAATTAGATCGTACTCCAGTTCAACGACCATATGTCCAAATCCAACTCTTCAAATAAAACAAATATGATCATAAATTCAAAGTTATTGAATTTATGGATACTAGATCCAACCGTACGATTATGAAGCCCAACATTTTACCTTCTGAGGCATGAACCTCGCATGATGAATACTTTACTACTGTAGATGGCAATTCATTCAAGATTGGGTTAATTACAAAGAGAAAGATCGAGATACAATTCTTTTTATAGTGTACAGTTTGGAATAAAGTGCTTGGAAGCAATCTACCTAGCCTAGATATTCTCATTGGTATGGATGTATACAGTAAAGCCTCACCTTTACAGATCCTACCCACAAGCCTCAGGTATCGATCATTTTATAGTCCCTACACTGAAATGAATAATGTGTTTGAACTTTCTCAAGTTCCTACACCATATACCTCATTGCAAGATAAACTGTTAGAATATTGTCTTGAATCATATGCACAGTTTTCTCATCCATATCCTCTTCGGAAAAAAGTTGTCTTTTTTATAAGTCTACCTTTCAAAAAGAATGAGGATGTCAATCCTAAAAAAACTACACATCCAGGAATGAACCCTGATGTCCTCAAACTCGCACAAGCCGAGTGTGCTATCCTTTTGAAGCAAGGACTCCCACAAAGTATTAGGCTTTCCAGGCTTTCTATGTGAACAAATGTTCAGAGAAAAAGTGCAGTACAAAGAGATTGGTGATTAATTACAAGCCTTTGAATGCATTCCTGTAAGATGACAAGTTTCCTCTCCCTAAGATTAATAATTGGGTACTTTTTTAAAAGAAGTTATTATCTTTTCCAAGTTTGATCATAAAGTAGGATTTTAGCAATTAGGTGTTCACCCAACTGAGTGGTACAGGCATTGCTAATACACAATACCAATGGACTATTACGTCATTTGGTCTTAAAGTTGCCCCACCACTGTTTCAAAGAACCATGACTAACATCTATGAGCCTATCCTCAATAGTGCAATCATCTATATTGATGAGATTCTCCTGTTCTCAAAGACCTATGAAGAACATCAGGCCTTACTTCAACAATCCTTCGATCTTACTAAACAATATAGAATTATGCTTTCAGCCTCTAAAAGCATCATTGGTACAAAAGAGATTGAATTTCTGATTATTCATTTCAAAGATGGTTTCTACCAGCTTGGTTCACATATTGCACAAGAGTTGTTACACTTTTCTAATGAAAATCTCACTATGAAACAAATACAACAATTTCTCGGGATTGTTAATTACATCCCTGAGTTCATACCATACGTGGCAGCTTACACTTTATATTTATCCAAGTTGCTCAAAAAGAATCCATCACATTGGCATTTAGAACAAACAAAGGCTTTCCAAGCACATCTGTCAAGATCCTCCACCTTTAAAAATTCCTAATATGGGACAACATATAATAAAATAGATGCTAGTGACCATTATTGGGGTGTTTTCCCAATAGTCAATTGCTTCATTGGCAGGAATGCTTTTCTCGTTATAAATTCTCCATTAATCACATTTGTGTACACTAAATCATCTTTAACATTGGTGAACCACCCTTGATTGGTCTACAGAAGGCACACAGTTAATGTCAGACTTAAATTCCTTCTTAGATCAACTCAATCAATCCCCAAGCCTGTCTCTATCCAACATCTGTACATCTTATATTCTATATTTTGGAGATACTACTCTTCTCGCACCGTTTCTTACTCCATCATTTGACCATTAGACATCGGCGGCTCCCTCTAATGTTATCAACATTCGAGCTGGTGAAGTTCCTTGCCTTGCATATCGTGAGTCTATAGTTTCCAATGTACCATCCAACCTTGTTCAAAACCTCATTTCTAGTTCTAGCCCATGGCCTTACACTTAGACTACAACTGATATCGGCTATATTCTTGAGCAAATTGACAATGACATGGCATTGACAAATGAATATGACTATAACAATGACCTCACTTTAGCACTCTAAAGTATACCTCGTCTTTTTAGGAGTTTTCCTTTTTTGAGTCTTTTGATGAAAGAGAATCTTTATAGCTCACAAACTCCTATGTAAGATTCCTTCTTATCATCATATTGTTTGCTTTTTCAAAGTAGCTTTGTGAAAGAAGTGATGATTGTACATAAAGCTGCTTTCTTTTTTAAAGATGTAATCAGTGTGTTTTTTAGTGTTTTACTTTCCTATCCTTGTTTCACCTATAAAAGCAAGGTTCCTCTTCCATTGTAAGTAGGCAGAAGTTCAACGTTTGATTTCAATAAATATTAGATTGTGTGTTTTCCATTCTCTCTAAGTTCTCCCTCTCCTAAAAGCTTAAGTCTTGAGTAATGTTACTATCTATCATTGTACAGAGACAAGCATTGTCTACACTCGCCTCTTTTGAGGATCTTATGTATCAGAAAGTCTAAGACAATCTATGATTGCATAAAATAATTATGTTGTAAGATTAGAGTTTAACGGGAAAAGAGTGTAGGTACTATTGCGACTATTGTTTCAAATAGAAAAAAAGAGTTGTGAGAGTGTAAGGTTCCTAAGAGAAAAGTTGAGTGTTGTACCCGTGGAGAGAAGGGCTTTGTGTTTCGGCCATCATACCTGGAATTTACTGATAGTCTCAAGGTTATCATATTGTTCCACAATAGTCTACCAGACCCTTCAGTAGTCTACAATCCAACTTTGGTTAGTCGATGGCCTGCTCAAAGGTATTGTTTTAGCTAGTTGGTTGACTTACTTTCCCTGTGTGCCCTTTGGGTTCCCCAGAGTTGGTATCAGAGCCATCTTTTATGTCTTGGCCAGCAGTAACATTGTGTCTTGATAAGAGTGAGTAAGGAGAGAGCCAAACAGTTATATAAACACTACCAAATAACCCTGTTCATTTGTCTTCAACTTTGTTAATATCTAGTTTACCTTATAGTGTTAAGCATGTTTTGTCTAATCGTATTGAAAATCTAGTTGAAATTACCTATGTTCCTGTAGAAAATTATGTTTGTTAGTCTTCTTTACCTTTATTGAGTCCTTATAGTATCTATTCTCGTGATTGTTCTTAGACAAGAAGTATATGTACTATTTTAGCTACATCTAGACCAAAAGTCAAAAAACTAATCCAAAGTTCCAGATTAAAGCAGTGTGGTCTTAGATCTACTACAACAGAATAATATGTAAAGTTTGAGATACCAAAGGAACTTGTCTCTCTCTGGAGAGAACATAACCATACACATCTACATGTAGGAGCTATACGCCTTGTTCACACACTTCATGGAAGAAAGGGAATACCTGCTACAGCCAGGATATCTCTTCTAGACATTGCCTACACAACGTACCAAAGTGATTTGATTGGTACTTTGCTAACTACTATCAACAATAGAAGTGTCATTATAACAATAGCACCTAATTTCAACATCAAGTTGGATGATCCCACTTTGTCTGAATGGCTGCAAGTTCAGATTCAGATCAATGAAGCAGATCAAGATCCCACAGCCATCATGGCTACTTTACATCACTAGATGATCTATCATCTATAGAATCATGCTTTGGACCTCAAAACCTCCTGTAGTTTATCCAGTCTTTCTTTCACCTCCAAAATATTTGCAGACTGAGCTTTTTTCCTTAGCTTTTAGTTTAATTTATTTCATCTCTTCTTAAACTCCTAATCAATTTTAACACACAAAATTAATGATTAAAAATTGGGTTTTCAGTCATTTGAGTCTATCTTGATTTTTTTCATATTTGAATTGGTCAAAATTTAATGGGACTTGAATCCAAACCAAATACTTCAAGGTCGATTGAACATTAGGCTTGATTTAAGTTTAAGTTTTTTTTACCTATAAAAATTTTGAATCGAACTTAGACTATAAGAAACAGGAATCCAACCTTACTTATAGTCATTTTTAAAGTAAATTTTGTGGGGTAGGTTTTTTTATTTATAAAATGTAATGAATTAAACCTTAAAAGGAATCAAGAGTATTAACAAGTTATGGAAAACTTTACAGAGTTTCTAAGTGAAACTAAGAGCCACAAGCAGAGAAGCTTGTTAGCTAGTTTTTACATGTTTACACATTCCACATTCTAGACCAATAATCATGGTTACGAGAGTTGAGCTTGTGTATACTAAAATAGCTTTGGATTGTGTGTATATATTGTTAAGGAATTGTTCCTTGGTTGAACCTCTATTCTAGAAGATTTGAAGATTCCTTTCATACCAAATAGCCTTGAAAAGAAAGGATAGTGCTATGTAAAAGCTCCATCTAGTAGGTTCATCCTTGTGCACGAAGTGGTTACACCACGAAGTAATCAAACTCCAGTTGCTGGGCACATTTAGCATATGACATTGTTGTAGGATCATTTTCTAGCTAGGATTTACAAAGTCGCATTGGAAAAATAGATGCTTATGGATTTCCTCCTCCCTTTGACAAAGTATGCACCGATTTGGTATGTGAAGAAAAAACTTCAGCTTGTTGACTGTTGGAAGGCGTAGTTTCAAAGCCATCCATAGAGTAATTGCAACCTTCGGGTGAGAGTGTTTTACCCAGATCACTCTAGCCCATGGAAAAAAGCTATACTGTCTTTGAAGTAATTTACGACAAGCTTTACTAAAGAAGATCTCATTCCTAGATAACTGGCAATTATCCCTATCCTCACCTTCATTTACCTTGATTTTCAAATTAGTATGCTAGATATCCCAACAATCTTTAGTTTTGATTTTATTTGATATTATCTTGCATATAATTCCAGCTTATCTTATATTCTTAATTCTCTTTTATATTTTTAAACCTCATTATAACAAATAGAAGTGAAAAAAATCACAATTTCACGCTCTTTGATAGTATCAATGTGATATGTGTTTAATTATTGATGCATTAAATTATTTACACTTAGCGATTACAGATACAAAAATGCTTAAGATACTCACTATAATTTATACATGATTTTAGGTACAATTTGGAAGCAAATAAATTAAAGTGTGTCGAAAGTACTGCATTTGAGTTATTTTCTGAAGGTCAATTTTTATTTGTCTTTATGGAGCAAGAAGAAGCAAATTAAAAGACAAGAAAAAAGAAATACGAAGAAGAAAAAATTTAAATGCAATCAGCTGAAAAAAAGAGAATAAAACGACAACACATGTTGGAAGCCAACGCCAAAACGCTGCACATACGGGAGGACTAAAGAGAAGCAAAACAACAGCATGGCCATAACACAACGCAAACCATGCGTTTTATGAAACGCAAACAGCATCTGCATTTCATGCAAACGTTATGCATGAAACACAAACATTTGGCAAAAGGAAGAGAGGTAGGAGGCGTGGAATAAATGAAGGAGGAGATGTTTATTCGTCCCATCAATATACAATAGACGCTAAAGAATCAGCTACAGCAAAGGTGCAAGCAGAGGGGCGTGCGTAAGAGGTCTGCGCTTAACGCATTTTTTGCGTTAAACGTAGACGAGGGAGAGCGCAGGAGAGCAGCTAACGTAGAGTGAACAGTTGGGGTTGGACCGAAAACCCCCAACTGAATTCGTCACATCATGAATAGGGGGAAGCTGCAGTGAGAGGCTTTGTACCGCCCCCTTACCGCAGAGTACGCACCGGGACGCCCGGAGGTCATTCTGATACATATCCTACGATAAAGGCGAGCTACGCTCGATCACTACCTTCACTTCATATTACACATGGCTTGGCAAGTGACACTTGTCACTTGCCACATGTCAAAATTTCATGATTTGTCTTATGTATTTCTTATTAAACTAATCCATCTAAACCCAATTCCAATTATCCCTAATTAATGACACTTGTCAACAATTCCTAAAGTCATATCTCCAAAATTTCATTGCCAATTGATAGTAAATTCTACTACCATTTATCAATTGGTCTGCCACTTGAAATTTTTCCTAGTCCAAAAATTACCCCGAAAAATTTTAGAAAAATTTTCCTAAAATTCTCCAAAATTACTAAATCAACAATTTCACTCTCTAAAACAATTTTCAATACCAATAACCCATAATTCTCAAAACAATCACATATATTATCAATTATACCTGGACTGTCAATGAATGCATGTACAATTATTTTCATGAGCACAAAGTTCATTATTCATATGTATGTGTATGTCACAATATGCATGAGCATGCAAATGCATTTCTAAACTCTCACTGTTCACTTATATTGACTGTTCTACCCTTCCCGTAGGTAACGGGATGTTACAGGCTTGGTGGAGAAGAGCTTCGGCTTGGTGGGGAAGAGTTGCAGTTAAGAGTGAGAGAAGAGAAGGGAGTTTCGGTAGGGTTATTAATGGGGGCTGAAGCATTTTTTTGGGAAAGACCCATGAAGGGCTAAGCATCCTGATGCTAGTTCGGAGGCGACATCGACTCTGACGACCCGAATTAAGTATTTTTTATTATTTTGTTGTTTTTTTCTCTCATTAGGAATTGATTGTGTTATCCTATGTTAATTGATTTGGGTTTTGTGTATGGATAATCGGATTTTCGTTATTGTTCGATTATTTGTGTAGGAACCCGTTGGGTATTGTGAGATGATGATTTTAATGCGTTCATTGAATCGTTAATTGCAAACCCATTGTTAGAATTTCGATATAATCCGTAATTATTATGTTGAAATTCATGCATTGCGACTAATGATTCGTAATCATTAGGGATAACATGACCTAGGTTAAATGACACATCGTATGTGGTTGTTGCCTTGATTAATCGGTTTTACTAATTCATAATGCTACTGCCTAATTAAATCTAGAGATTTTATCCTAGGTTGTTCAGTAGTTAGGATTAATTAATAATCGTATCTTAATTAAACACTTCCTAAGGGAAAACTCGGGTTAATTATTAATCCACGATTAATAGTTGCCAGGAGAGGTTAAAGAACAACAAATCAATAAAATGTACTTAGTTAGGGTGTAGGCTGAGATTGAATCAAAGAACCGAGTCTCTACCGAATTCCCCACTTTTATCATTTTCTACATGTTTTCTTTAATTTGTTTTTATTAGTTAGTTTCATCTTTTTTTTTCTTCCAAAAAATCCAAAACCCCCTGTTAAACCTAAACACCAGTTAATTTCATTTCATAAACTTTACACACACTCTTTGTGGACCTAGAATCACCACTACTATAGTAGTAGGTCTAGATATTTTATTTTGACTGGCGTAACGACGCGCGGTCAAATTAAGACATAGTTTTTCTTTTTTTCAAATAAAAACTCATTTGCGCTAAGCGTGAGGGAATGCTATACATTTGGTAATTTTTCTGCCGACCAGAATAAAAGATCCCATTAAAGCGGCTAACCCCATGCAGATTATCTGTACATTTGGTTGCACAAATTGCATAGTATCATAAATAGCTACTCCGGGTATTACTCATTTGCCAGGAGAGTTTATAAATAAATACAAATCATTGGTCTCACTCTCCATACTGAGATATATATTATTTTTTTATATTATTGTTTATAATATTGTTTATTGTTTATAATATTGTAGTTTATATTATTATATATATTATTGTTTATAGTATTGTAGTATATAATAAGAGTATTACTGATGGTGAGTTTTTTATTTAAATTGAATGGAATCTTTTCTTTATTTTTGTCATTGCCTTGTTTGTTATACCATTTATGACTCGTATAGGAATCACCAATTCATGAGGCGGTTGGATTATTACAGGAGGAACTATAACGAATCCGGGTATTTGGAGTTATAAAGGTGTGGCTGGAGCGCATATTGAAGTTTCCGGCTTGTGCTTCGTGGCAGCTATCTGGCATTAGGTATATTGGGATCTAGAAATATTTTGTGATGAACGTACAGGATTGTGTGAGTATCTACAAGACCTAACTCATTAACAGGTTCTCCAAGCACGTTGAAAATTTGTCCTAGAGTGGCCCCACCAACTGGAACACTTAGAGGAGCTCTCGTGTCAATTACTTATGTTCCTCTCATTAGACCCTCTGTAGCACTCATAGCTATAGCCCGAACTCGATTATTGCCCTATGAAGACTTGCTTTCGCTACGGCTCCGGTGGGTTCCCTTAACCAAGCCACTGCCTATGAGTCTTTGCTTTATAAAAAGAAGATATCAATGAACTTCTATGAAATGGTTTCACGGGATTCACCCAATTGTTACCACTTCTACGAATAGCTCTTAATGCCGCATCTCTTCCGAGACCAGAACCTTTTATCATGACTTATGCTCATTGCATACCTTGATCCACTACTATCGCAATAATGAGATTACTGTTTTAGTAAATGATGTGGAAAAGGGTAGTGACATTGATCCACAAGAAGCTTAGCAAACTCTTGAAGTGGTGAAAGCTAACTTGAGGAAAGCTGAAGGCAAGAGGTACAGGTACCCTTTTGTTGAAGATCGTTCGATCTTTTCCTGGGAGTATAGCATGGGTTACTTCAGCGTCGTAGCGCCTGGTACTCGAACATTGGCTCAAAACATTTTCTCTATCCCTTCTTACTCTAAAAAAGCAGGGACACCGTGCGTCCTTGAGCTGATAACCATCTTTCGGCTAACTTAGCCTCTTCCGTCCCTCGGGACCAACAAGGGGTAGTACAGGAATATTCACCTTTGTCCATCAACTACGCCTTTCGGCCTGATCTTAGGCCCTAACTCACCCTCCATGGACGAAGCTTGCGGAGCAACCCTTAGGTTTTCGAGGAATTGGATTCTCACCGATGTTTGCGTTACTCAAGCCGACATTCTCGCTTCCGCTTCGTCCACCCCTGCTCACGCGGGTGCTTCTCTCTAAGGTGAAACACTCCCCTACCTATGCATTTTTACATCCCACAGTTCAGCAGATCACTTAGCCCCGTTCATCTTCGACGCTCATTTTTTTTTATCCTTCGATAAAAAGATTCATTCTCTTCATAAAAAATAGGAGGTAGAACCAATCTTTTAATCTCGTCATATCATTTCATTATATTGACAATTTCAAAATACTGTTCATACTATGAGCATAGTATGTTGGCAGTCGGGAAAATGTGCCCCCATCGTCTAGTGGTTCTGTAACATCCCACCCCCGACGGGAAGGATAAAATAGTAAATTGGCTAGGGGTGAGAGTAATTGGGACGAATTAGGATTGTACATGCATACTGATATTTGTGAATAGTGAATTTTTTGCACATGAAAAGTAACTGTACATGCATTCATGATTATTTCTCGTTATTGGGCCTAAATGGAATTTTATTGTGAATAATGTGGAAATTGTGTTTGAAAACTTTATTGGAGTGATCCATTGTGTGTTTTACATTTTACGGAAATTATAGAAATTTTTCTGGAATTTTCCGGAGAAAATTCCCGGACTGGAAAAATCGTCAAGTGACAAACCGGTTGATTTCCAGTATCAAAAATTGTTGTCCAATGGCACTATATTATTGGGTATATTATTTTGGATTTGGAATTAGCGCCATTGGAATTGAATGGGTCAAATTTCATTAGGATTTATTAATAAATCCTATTACTTGTTTTGTCCTTTTTCTTATTTTTTCTTTTCTTTTAAATGGACAAGTGTCCTAAATGGCTTTAATGTATTTGTCTTGTTCCTCACCTATGGTATTTCGACAACT
>JANKYE010000013.1:14402882-14413624 GCA_032467995.1 Erythroxylum dillonii | reverse complement strand
CTTGTTAAATAAATAATTAATTAGTGTATAATAATTTATAATTTGAGTAATTTAAAAAAATAAAAAATAAAAAATAAAATCATTTCAATTGATATTTAAATATATTTATTTTTAATATAATTCTATTTTTAATTAATAATTATTTTCAACAAAACTTCAATTTAAAGTAGTCAAAACATTTTTATTCCGACTCAAATTTTATATATAATTTTGCGATATTTGAGAGCACAGACAAGATAGTTGCCAAAAATATTAAAGAGGAACTTGGAATCCATACATTTATTAATTAACTTTTGATCTTAACCCATAAACCTTAACCCATAACCCGTGATGCAGCTCAAATGAGGCTTATCAATAAAAAATTTCAAGAGCCTAAGAATCACAACGAGAACTTATTTTCTTAATTCACAGGTGTAAACAATGCCACATACCATAGTTTTGAAATCAATTGTAGGTGATTAATTTAATTGGTTAATACTTAGGGGATGTTATGTAAAGTTTAAATGTTTTGTAAACTTTGGGGAACATGAAGGATACTAACTATGGAATCACTGTTTGAAATTAACAATTTTGTAGAAATGAGTAATGTTGATAGATCTTAAATGTATAGACAATTAACAGCTGATTGTTTCATTAATCTTGAGTTTTTTAGGGAGTTGAAGCTTTTATTCAGTAGCATGTTCTTAACTTGCATATATGGATGACCCAATGATCAGATGTCCACGTAAAAAGTGCATACACATTTGTTTCCTTCCTATTGATGAAGTGAATGGGCATTTTCTAAGAAAAGGGTTTGTCCCAAATTATTTTGAGTGGACACGACATGGAGAGCCATTAATTTGTAGCACCTCAAAGGGTAATGAAGTATAATCATCAGTGAACTTAAATGAGTTTGAAGGGGGGTTAGATTTAGAACAAATAATGTGGAGGCAAATAAAAATCATTACATGAAAATGGTTTATGATGCAGTGGGTTATATCATTTAGGAAAATATAGAAAATTTTGAAAAAGAACCAAACCCACATGCAAAATATTTTTTTGACTTACTACACTCAACTAATAGAGAATTATGGCCAAATTGTGAGACAATGGCTCAATTTTCTTCAATTGCTTGAATATTGAACACAAAGTTAGAAAGGCATATTTCTGATTGTAGTTTTGATAAAATTCTTGGATAGTGTAATGAATAATTGCCTCCTGATTATACAATGGTTGATAGTCTTTACAATATGAAGAAACTTATTAGGTCTTGGTTTACCTGTTGAAAAGATTGATTGTTGCAAATTGGGATGTATGTTATATTGGGGAGATGATGTGAAATTACAAGAGTGCAAATTTTGTGATCAATCTAGGTTCAAGCTTAGAAAGCATTCTATGAAATAGAAATTAGTACCCTGGAAGCGGATGTATTATTTCCCACTAAATCCTAGACTTCAAAGACTATATGCTTCCAATGTTACTGCAACTCACATGAGATGACATAATGAACACGAACAGGAAGATCGAATAATGAGTCATCCATTAGATGCACTGGCATGTAAACATTTCAGTGACATCTATTATGAGTTTACAGCTTAAAGTCAAAATGTTAGGTTGGGATTGTCGACAGATGGTTTCCAACCTTTTGGTCAATCCAGACAGCAATATTCATCATAACCAATCATAATTACTCCTTATAATTTGTCTCCATGGATGTGTATGAAAGAGGCATATATGTTCTTGACAGTGATAGTGTCAGGGCATACAAATCCAAAGCATAAAATTGGTGTATTCTTACAACCATTGATATTTGAATTGCAGCCTCTTTGGAAATATGGTGTTAAGACATATGATGTGTCTCTTAAACAAAATTTTGTATTGAGAGCAACATTGACGTGGACCATTAGTGATTTTTTGTGATATCCTATGTTGTCTGGATGGAGCATAACAGGGAAATTGACTTATCCTTATTGTGGCAATGATTCTGATTGCGTTTTATCTTCCAAACGGGGCAAAACATGTTGGTTTGTCAACAACAGGAAATTTCTTCCTCTAGATCATCCATTTAGACACAATAAACAAAAGTTCATTAAGAATAGTATGATAAAAACACCTCCTCCCCCTCACAAAGCTGGTGAAGAGATATTACACGAGATTGAGGAATTAGGCTTACTAAAAATGACATAATTTGAAGCTGATGGAGTTAATACAAGCATTAGTAAAAACTTTAGTTGGAGAAAACGAAGCATCTTTTAGGATTTGTCATACTGGAAATCTAATTTGATATGTCATAATCTAGATGTGATGTATATTAAATTTTTTTGACAATTTTTCCTATAAAATAATGATCATTGAAGGGAGGACAAAAGACAATGCAAAATCACAAGCTAATTTGAAACATTTTTGTAAAATGAATGAGTTACATAAAGATCTTCACACCGGTAAATATCCGAAAGCATGTTACACTTTAGACAAAAAACAAAAGGAAATGTTGTGTTAATGGTTGAAAAGTCTAAAGTTTCCCGATGGTTATGTTTCAAACTTAGCAAGGTGTGTAGACATGAGGAAGTACAAATTATTTGTGATGAAAAGTCACGATTGTCATGTGTTTATGCAAAGGCTAATTCCAATTACAATTCGGGAGTTGCTACCAAATAAGGTTTAGGAAGTAATAACATAAGTAAGTTTGTTTTTCAAAAGTTTAATATCATCTGAAATCAAGTTAGCTAAATAGGGAAACCTAGAAAGGGAAATTCTAGTAATTTTGCACAAGTTAGAAGGAATTTTTCCTCTAAGCTTCGTTGACTACATGGAGCATCTACCTATGCATTTAGAGGCTAAACTAGCCGATCCAGTTCAATATCAATGAATGTATCTGTTTGAGATGTAATCAACAAAAATGATTGTAATTGAATTAATAACATGTTTTAACAACTAAATTGTAATAACCCTATTCGCTAATATAGGTATTTGCATCACTTCAAGAAAAATGTCAAAAAGAAGGCTAGATTTGAAGGTTCGATATGTGTAATACTTATTTAGTGGAGGAAGCTAGTACATTTTGTTCATATTATTTTGAGTTGTATGTTCACACAAGAGAAAGAAAAGTTTCTTGTAATGACGTTGGGGGAGGAATAAGTGATGCTGATGGTAACTTATCCATTTTCACATATCCTAGATGATCATATGGACGTTTAATAAGAAGAATGTTAACTGAGGAAGAAATTGAGGTTGCCTATGGTTACATTTTATTGAACTGTCAAGAGGTTCAACCTTTCGTATAGTAAGTTGAAATTGATTATTTGGGTTTTGAAATTTAGTGTTATTCATAACTAAAATACATAATAATTTTTTTAGATTATACGAGGAATTGTTACGTAAACTAATGCTAGAAAAAACACAGGATCGATGATATCAATAAAGAAGTTGCAAGACACTTTTCTCGATGGTTTGAAAAATATGTAAATTTTCACTTAAAAATATTGAAATGATTGAATTATAAGATTTAAGTGTTCAAATGACATTATAGTGTTTAATATGATAATTTCTTTTATGTAGGCCTTAGAAAATCCAAAAAAGAACAAGTTCATATGTGATCTTGCAAAGGGAACTTTGTGAACTATTAAATCGTATCCAGTGTATTTCGTTAATAGATATAAATATCATATAGAATATCAAGGTCATAGTATGGCAATAATAAATATTAGAGTTTGCATATAGGAAGAATTGATGGATTAATATCGTAAAATTATTGAAATACTTGAAATTGAGTACCCTGCATTGCCAATTAAGCAAAGTGAGATATTTAACTGTGACTAGTTTGATCCAACTCCAAATGTTGGTACAAAAGTGCATAGCCGATACAATCTAGTTGAAATCAACAAGTGAAGAAGATTTAGACAATTTGAGCCTTTCGTGTTGGCAATGTAAGCGATTTAGGTGTATTATGTCCCTTTTCCCAGCTTACGATGAGATAAGTCAGATTGGTTGGCCGTTTGCAAGAGGTGTTTTTGAATCATATGGAAAAGGAGAACAGGGAATTAAAAGTGAAGCGTTTCAGAAAGATGTTTATAAAATAAATGCATCTGTCACATATGATGATAATGAACCTTTGAATGATCCATCTAAAGAATATGTTAAAATTTCATCTAGAGAGGATGACGAGGGCCAGAGATATGAAGAAGAGCCTAAGTTTGATTTTAAATCTTCAGAAAAAGAAGATGATTTTGATTTACAATTAAGTGATCATAGCGATTAATTTGTATCTGTAATTTAATATTATATTCAACAAATCAATTATTTCCTTTTCAATATATTGTGTAAAATATTGAATTCAAATTGTTATATTTCTAGAAATTTCAATCAAGTATGAATTTCAGGTTGAAATATGCCACCAAAGAAAAAACGTAATATAATGTGACCAAGGTTCAAACAACGATTCGAAGCTACTTACTGTCTAGGTGAAGCATCACATTCTGTAGCTGGAACTGAATCACCTCCTCCCCTTCTAGCCACTACAGTTGCAGATAAGGCATCACCTTCCATACCTGCTGTTACACCATCTAGCACCCCTATATCATCCATTACCCCTATAGCAGCAGAGATATCAGGGGTAAACGATGCAGATAAAGGAAGTGCCCGCCAGCTGAAGCTGATAGACCTAATGGAAGGACTTACATCACAATTGTTAATAATCTATAAGTGAAAATACAGGAAACACTATATGTTTATAATTAAGATATAAGTTTAAATTTTAAAAATGGTATAAATTTATTTTATTTTTATATTAGGATGAATCCGTCTAGACCGTGCTCAAGAAACATAACATCCAAATTCAATAAGAAGATTGATCCTGAGGGTTTTGTATGGAAGAATATCTCTCAAGCCATAAAGAAATTTTACTATCAGGAGTTTGAGATAAAAAATGTATTATTTTATTTTTGATATATTTTTATACATTAATTAGAT
The DNA here is from genome assembly GCA_032467995.1 of Erythroxylum dillonii. NCBI lineage: Eukaryota > Viridiplantae > Streptophyta > Magnoliopsida > Malpighiales > Erythroxylaceae > Erythroxylum > Erythroxylum dillonii. The sequence continues at coordinate 14,408,677 of JANKYE010000013.1, read as the reverse complement.
AAATATTATTAAATTATAAGTATTTATCGAATGTTTTTCCTTTTGTTTCATAAAGAAATTTTTTGGGATTTTGAATTTGACGTGGTCATTAATAAAGTATGGGAGAGGCGAGTATGTACATGTTATCGGGACTTTGTTGATGCGATACACAAGGTTAGTGTATGACCACCTTATATTTATGAGCAAATGTGGAGTTGTTAGCAGCAATATTAGACATCACCTGAGGCAATGTCTATTTCAGAGTGTAATTCTACAAACAGACGTAGAGGAGCAGGGGGAGAGAGTCTTCCCGTCCATATAGGAGGATCTATTACCCACTACAAGTATGCAGAGAGACTTGTAAGTATTTACACTTTACATTTATATTCTAATTTTTTATTTTAATGTATTTCAATTTAAATTGACGTGTAAATTTTGAAATGAAAATATGTGTATTATGGAGAATGATAATGTTATAAATGTCTGGTGCCATATATAGTTATGTTGTTGAGTTATTTTCTTTGTTCAACAAGGGGTAAATATTATAAAAATAGAGGAAACTCTGCCGAAATTTTTATAAATTCTAGTTCACTTATAACATTTTATTCTTACGCAAAAAAAGTCTATAAGCATGTGGCCTACATCCCGTCAACTCTTTTTCCACACTTACACTAAGAAGCATGACAGTGTGACATTCATCAACACCCGATGTAGAGAACTAAATGTATGTGAAATCTATAGTTTAATATTAATGCTTAATAATTCTCACTTACTAATATAAACATTGCCTTCTAATATGATCAAGTACAAGAAAGCATTCAACGATAGTTTGAAGATGTTGATGAGACTCAACCTTATCTTCACACAGTGGGTGGTAGGGAACCTCGTGGAAGGATATTCAACTTAGGTTCATTTGCGAACACATGTTACTTACAATCCTCCACATCCAGTACAACAAAATCTAGTAGGCGGTCGACAACCAAAAAGTCCATAAGCTTCGGAGCACAGTGCAGATATTAGCAACTCAGTTGCAACAGTCGATAGAGTATATAGCTCAGCTCTGTAATGACATGGATGAGTTGAAGGGGAGGGGTAGCACCTCATCGCAGCAATCAAGGCATTCACAGTCATCAAATCAATAGTGTACAATTTAATGTTTTATTATCAATTAAGATAATTCTAACTTTATATCATCAATAAACATTCTGTTTAAACAAATTAAATGTATAAACAACTCAAAATATTATGCACAGATAATTCACAACTTTTTAAATTATGCATCAACCTTAAGATCATCAAACAAAATTTAATGATGGGATTTTTAACAAAAAATTTTTGTAAATTTACCGACGGAAAAGCAAAATTGCGTTTGTAAAATCAATTCTATTTATCGATGGAAAATAACAAATCGTTGGTAATATTGACAGTAAGTAACAGACGGAATAACTAATTCCGTCACTAACTTTACTAATAGGATTTATCGTAGAATAACTGTTGGTATACTCACCGATGGAACAAACATAACCTTCGGTAATGTTGTAATAAAATTATCAATGAAATAACTAATACCATCGGTAAATTTCTGACGGTCAAGTAAATGTACTTGACCGTCAGAAATTTACTGACAGACATTCTGTTATTCGTCGAAAATTATTACCTATGGTCGTTTTTACGACACCTTGGTCCGTCGGTAAATTTTATCACTAAACTATCTTGCCGACGAAATGTTTAGATTTTTCGTCAGTAATATCCATCACTACACGACATTTTTCTTGTAATGTAAAAAATAATTCGTAGTTAAAATAAATGTAGCAAAGAGTCTTTGGAAAAAACCCCTTAAAATATTTTTTCTAGGGTAATACTTAATCATGCCGCGATTTAGAAAATTCGTAAAGATACACTTACTTTTGGCTAAAAATTCTAAAGGATAAAGAAAAAAATATAGTCAATATAAATATTTCTTGGAGTTACGATTTTATCAAATCCTAATAAAATACCTTATTAGGATATATATGTGTCGTTGATACTTCCTCATTTCTAATGATAAGTTATTTCATATTACTTAGATGAGTTTGATCTACAAAATGTATGGGAGGCTGGAATTGATATTTGAAATTGGGCAATAATTTACTTATCTAAAATTTGAAATTTAAACTTTCTTTATATAGAATTTAATGTGCTATATTACTTTCTCTTGTACCTATATAAGTATTATTGTGAACAATTTTTCTTGCACCTAGATACATTTTATCGTAAACTCATGTTGCTTATAACTTTAATATTTATGTGATTTAATTATCAAAATATTCCAAAATAATTCATATATATAGATTTGGTAATTAAGATCATATCTGTACTTAATTTGACCTTTTTGGAAATTAATAAATGAAGTTCAATTTAATTATATTTTGGGTCAAGCTCATATTTAAAGATGATGTCCTTAAATCTAATTTAAAAAGTTTGAAAGATTCAACTACTTATTTAAATTGATGTTATTTTTCAAAATAATGTTATTTCCAATAACTATTTACAGTCAAACTTGAATTTGAACTAATTCATTGTCTTTTTCAACAACTGTTGTTGAGATATTTGTTAAGACATAATTTACTATTTTGAACATTATTTGTAGTTAGATATATTTGGTATATCATTATGATAAGATATTCACTTTGTTTGGGATTCTTAAAAATAAGATAGTATGAAGGAATGATTCTTACTTGAAATAAATAAGCATGTAGCAAATTTATCGGGGATTTGAGTTATCTCTGGCAATTGCGTTTCTCTACTTATGAGTGAATGATTTGGACTGTTGCTTCATCATTTTTGTGAGGAAAAATGTGTAGAAATCTAATCAATCTTGCAAGTGTATTTTTAGGATGTTTCGGTGTTGAAACAAATGCTAATTTGATTTATGGTTGTTGTGTATAGGATGCTTTAGTGATTATTCCAAAGGTTCACAACAGAATTCTTATTGGACAACTGCCTATGGTTTCAGGTTGATGAGGCTACGAGTTTCTTCTGACTCAAGTGTCTATTTGTTTAAGCTATTCTTATTTTAATCACTTTACATTTATTTTTATCTTTATCTTCTTTTGGTGTTGTAAAAAATCTTTTGTTGAGATTAGCACGAGGTAGTCGTGCTATTGGGTGTGAAATACTTTCACGGGGTGTAAGTATGAGTGGACAGTGTCAAAGGGTGAGTAGTGTCGGCTCAGTATGTAACATCTCGTCCCCATATTAAGGGTTAGAACCTGAAAGCTTGGTACATGTGAGCTCAAAGAGAAATTAAACAATTCATTTTCTTGTTCATGCATCATGTTAGCATATATGCATATAAATATTGAATGTTTTTGCATAAAAAGTGGTACATTCATTCATTGACAACTTCCGAGTATACTTGTTATATAATGGGAATGTATTGAAAATGAGGAGAAGAAGGAGTAGAAAGAGTGATTTTGGTATGAGTTATGATAAGGAAAGATTTAGAAACAAGATTGGTAGTAATCTGGAAAATATTTACTGAGTGTCCTTCGGTCTATTAGCCATAACATTTTCTCTAGTTATCCAAACGAGATAATTCTTGATTTGGATTAAATTAGACACATATGGCTACATTTCTTGTGAAGACATTGAATTTCAATTCTGCCTCTAAGAATCCCAAAATTTGTCATGAAATTGAGAACTGGGTGCAGGACCTGAGAGTTGAGCGAAAATTCGTGCTCCAACTTAGGGAGGAAATATGGACCTAATTTCGATAGATTCTGGCAAAGTTGCCTTCTGAAGAGTTGTAAATCTCTCTATTATCTTTCCAACGGTATATTATATGAAAAATTTGGATATCGGAGTCAAAAGTTATGATTTTTACAAGTGGATATGTTCTGGGAAGAAAAGCAGACGATAGAAAGTGAAGGGAAGAAAAGCAAACGATAGAAAGAGAAGGGAAGAAAAGAAGACAATAGAAAGTGAAGGGAAGAAAAATAGACGATAGAAAGTGAAGGGAAGAAAAGCAGATGATAAAAAGCAGACAATAAAAAGCAGACGGAATAAAAAGTGAGATGATATAGATTCAAGACGATAGAATCAGCCTTTGATGTCTTCATGAAAGTTGTAGATCTTGAAGTCTTCTTTCCAATGGTTCAAAAACGAAGTCAATTCGACATTTGTAGCAAAAGTTATGGCATTCGCACTGAGACATATACATTATAAGTGAGGATATAAACGTGTTGGAGTATTTGGGCCATAACTTCCTCATTAGACCTCCAAATGACCTGATTCTTAAACCATTGGATTCGTAAGACTTTTTTCTATAACTCCTCCAAAAATGGAAGCTATATGAATGTAATGGAAAGAGATTGAGTGAAAAGAGTGATACAGGTACAGTGAGTGTTATTCTACTGACTACACTTCGGTATTTTGACGATTTCTGGAGTTTCACTGATCTAAATGAGATGGCTTTTGATTTGTGGTAAAATAGAGACATAGAGTTACAAATGGTATGAAGAACTTGGAATCAAATTCAGTCTCTAAGATGTTTAAAAATGTAGATGGAAGTTATGCATAGTATACTGTTATGGACAAGAATAATCCAAAATGTTTGAAGTGTATCTTCTGAATCACCAATTCAAATAGAATGTTTTTGGTGGCATTAGAAACTTAAGACAATGAGAGATATTTTTCTGGAAGAAAGTGTTATGCTAGAATATTCAAGGATACAATTGGCAAGACACTTAAGGACAAAAGACTTAAGGCATAAATGGAAGGGCAAATGAGACAATTCTCATTCATTAATGGCATAATTGGAAAAAAGAATTGTTGTCTTGCTTATAAATGAAGAAGAACAACGGGAATGAGAAGATTCTAGAGAAACAAAAATGTGTGGACAAGAAAAGAGGGAAATATCATGAAGAAGAGAGAGAAAGAAGAGAAATAAACTAGGGTTTTAATTTCCTTAGCCTTCAAGAGAGATTTTGAAGTGTTCAAGAGAAGAAAAAGGAAGAGTAGGAAAAGAGCTTCCATTTGAGTTCATTTGGTGAAGAATCAAGGTAAGATTATTTTGAATCTTTTGATTTTTGGAAAGATTCTAGTTAATGGAGTTTTGAAAATGCTTGGGTTTCCATGTTCTAGAATCAATTTCAGTGATTTTTGCATTGTGGGATCTTTAAGTGGATTCCTATTGAGTTAGATTTGGTTTGTTTTAGCAAACCAAGAAAAATCCTACCTAAAAACAAGGAGAAAGACAATTTTGAACTTGGAGTTTTGCAAGCAAACTCGATGAGTCAAATATTTATGGTTATTGTGTGAACGGGCAGTGTGCCTACGTGCGTACACATGTTTAACTTGCTACTTCATGAATGAGAATTGGATATTATGAAATTGTATGAGGTTAGAAAAGAGTAAACAAGAAATGAAGTTATGATATAGCTTAAAATGTGAGCTTACAAAAAGGCTAAAGATTGAAAGGAGCATTTAGAATGATCAAGTATAGATGAAGTGTAAGTCTAAGTCAGTGAGACATACATGAATTATGAAATGGGAATGAGCTTAAAATGTGCTCTAGAACATACCCGGGATTGTCATTGAACATGCATTGTGCATAAATAAATGCTTATATGTGTGAAATTATTGATGAGTATGAAATGTGTGTTTTGCATACATGGGTTGTGCAGGTAAAGTGTCCGCACTTAGACGTTCCCAGAATCTGAAAGCAAATGCTAATGTGAAGCGTACTGTGAGTAGACTGAGATGGTCCCACTTCATTGTTTGCTTTATTTGAATTTTGTATACACTGATCTCTGTATGATGAATGTGATTGATCT
>JANKYE010000013.1:14331579-14348850 GCA_032467995.1 Erythroxylum dillonii | reverse complement strand
TCCTAAGTCATTCCGATTCATCTCATCCTATGCAAATTTTACTATTTTACCCTTCCAGTAGGGGGTGGGATGTTACACCGTCAGCTATGACAAATGCAACAATTACATTTCTCAACCTTATTCAACTCTCACACACAAACCACATGAAGCATATACCAATCTGAAGGAACCACTCATATAATTTATCTCAATGAAATCACAAGAGTGAACCTTTCAAGCAAACCTCTACCTCATATTCAACATGTTCAAATAACTCAACCATTACAACTTTAGGAAGATAGATAAACCATAAATAACTTTTCAACACATATGCAATTCTTCCTTGATAAATTTATTTTAAACAATTTTTCCTTTTTCTTTTCTTTCTTTTTTCTTTCTTTTCCATTTTCTTTTCTTTTCCTTTTTTTCTTTTTTTTCTTTATAAAAAATTAAAATAAACTAAATCAACTTGGGAATTTCAATGATAAGACATAAGATAACATCCCAATATTATAACCAACCCTCACATATATACACCCCCACACTTAGAATTTTGTACATCCACAAACTCAACAATCACAAATGTTCCACTAGCTTTATGACTTGGGTAGGACATTTGGTTAAGTTAAAAGCATAAAATGTGGTTTATACAAAAAGAAAGGCTAAAGTTCAAAGGGGTTTATCAAGGGAAAAATCATGTCAGTAGGGTAGGTTATTTGGCTAATGTAGCTTATGACAAACAAAGAATGCCTAATCATATCCATGTTAATGCATATGATAAAAATGTGGTCTCGAATAGAAATTCAACGCAAAATCGGGATGTACATGTCATAAAGGTCATACATTATCAAAAAGCAATGAGACTGATATGGATGTGTCAGTCAAATAAGGCTCAAAATCTCACCGGCTTTGTCCACCAATAGTCACTACTCTTCTAAAGATAATGCATATCGACCAATCACAAGAGCAAAAGTACATGTTAAAGTTGCTATGAAATTCTCTAGTCAAAACACACTCTAATCATGATTATATAATCCTAGAAGCAATAGAAAGTGAGAAAATGTTTGTTTCATTTGTTTTATTCTTTCTCTCATTTTGATTGAAAACTTAAAAATAAGTAAAACAAACAAATTCAAAAACACACATGTATATAAAAAGTAATGTGAAAATATAAAGGAAAAGAAATTTACTTCCCTTGGGTTGCCTCCAAAGAAGCGCCTTTGTTTAGGTTCGCTGACTCGACTCATTCTTCTCCTCACGTGACAAAATTATGATCTTCATGAATCACATGTGGCTCCTCCATGTGAGGTAATTCTGGATAGGGTCTTAGTTGGTTGTCATCCTTATTCAGCATCTTCCCTATCCTCAGCTTCTCAATCTTGACTGAGTCCATACAATCTGGAAATATTTCGAACAACTCTTCACCTTTTTCTTCATCATTTAATTCCTCCAATTTGTAATGTAAAAGTAAAGGGTTAGTCTAAAAAATAATCATAGACTCAGTATTTACCTCTGAGCTAAAAGATGTGTCCTTTTCAACTTTGAGCTCCTTTTCTACTTCTTCGACACAAACAATTCGTTAAGGATTGACCTCAAAATTCTCAAGCTCCTCATCACTTTGCAAATTTTCTACACAGACTTCAATTGGGTACACCTCGAGTTGATACGACTGCTCCTTTTTGCTTTGCGCTTCTAGGCGATCGAGGCTTGTTACCATCTGACCCATTAGGTGTTCCATCCTCTGATAGCTTGCTTTTGTTTCCTATTGGCTTGCTTTTGTCTTTTGTCTCTTGTCGAAATTCTTGCATTTCCTGCTGCATATCCTGTAGGAATTGTAAATTGTTAGCATCCATAGTATTAACCAATTCTTCTAAAGATGCAAGTGAATTATGTTGGCTTTCCGGATCTTGGGCGCTATAACATGTATCTTTTGGAAATTGCCCTCCATCCCTCCGAAATTGTAGAGTATTCTCCTGAAATTTTTGCACCATATTACTCAACTCTTCCAGAAATGTATCGGAGTCATGATAGGAAGCTTCTGGTCTGTACGAGAATTGTTGTGTGTCCTACAAACTATCATGGAAGTAATTCTGATAATTATTCCATCCATAACAAAAATTAGGTTGATCAGTCCAAATATTATTATAGGAATGAGAATATGAATTATAAAAGAAATTACTTCTATCCATATCGATTTTTTTAACATGAAATAAAAAATGAAAAGATCACAAAATAACAGAAAAGAAATTAATCACGAGCAAATATATACAAAACACCAATTAAATCACAAACAAAAACTAAAACACCGCACTCCCTGGTAACGACGTCAAAATTTGACTATGCGTCGTTTCCCTAGTCAAAAGAAAATAACTAGACTATTATTGTAGCAGTGGCAAGTCTAGGTCAATCCCACAAAGAGTGTGTATAAAGTTTATGAAATGAAATCAATTGGTGTTTTGGAAAAGGGGAGTTTTGGATTTTTAAAGAAGAAAATAAAATAAAACTAACTAATAAAAACAAATTAAAGAAAACATGCAAAAAATAATAAAAGTGAGGAATTCGGTAAGGACCCGGTTCTTTGGTTCAATCTTGGCCTACACCCTGACTAAGCATATTTTATTAATTTATTGTTCTTTAACCTCTCCTAGAAACTATTAATCGTGGGTTAATAATTAACCTGAGTTTTCCCTTAGGTTTTGTTTAATCAAGATATGATCGTTAATTAAACCTAACCACCGAGCAACCTAGGATACGATATTTAGATTTAATTAGGCAGTCACATTATAAATTAGAAAAACTGATTAATCAAGGCAACAACTACATACGATACGTCATTTAACCTAGGTCATGTTATCCCTAATGATTACGAACCATTAGTCGCCACATAAAAATTTCAACATAACAATTACGGATTATATCGAAATTCTAGCAATGAGTTTGAAATTAACAATTCAATGAATGCATTAAAATCATCAATTCACAATACCTAATAGGTTCATACATGAATAACTGAATAATAACAAAAATTCAATTATCCATACACAATACCTAATAGGTTCATACATGAATAACTGAATAATAACAAAAATTCAATTATCCATACACAATACCCAAATCAATTGAAATACGATAACACAATCAATTTCTACTGAGAGAAAGAAACAACAAAATAATTAAAAAATACTTAACTCGGGTCATCAGTGTCAATATTATCTCTGAACCGGCGTCAGGATGTTTAGCCCTTCATAGTTATTTTCTGAAAATAGCTTCAGCCCCCATTTTAATGTCCACCCTAAGACCCTTAAAATTTGACTGCTTACTGTTGCTCTCCCTATGTTGCGCCTCTTGCGTGATTTTTTCTCTAATGTTGATGATGTTGCACCGACACTGTGCTTCTTCAGCCTGTTACTATGTAGTCCCTGTAGCATGCTCCACCTGTTGCTGTGATTAGACAATTAAAATTGTCTCCTTAATCCCTTGTGCCTGTTGGGACGCACGCCTCTTGGTTGCGCCTCCCACTTGGATGCCTTGTGTGTTTGTGCTATTTGCGCCGCACTCTCCTAGTTGTTGTGTGTGTTACATTGTTGCCGACTCCCCAGCGTTACTTTTGTATTTGTTCCTTGATTTTTATTCCTCTCTGCTCTCATCCTTATGCAATGTCGTTCTTGTAGCTGTTGATGTTGTGTCATTTCCATAGCTGCTCTCCTTTGTGCGACATCATTCTTCTTGATGATTTGACAATTAAAATGCAACTCTTCTTAAATCCCTGCTTGTGTCTTCGGTGCTCATGCTTATGTATTTTCCATTTCTCTTGCTTTTTGTTATTTTTTCTTCCTCTATGAAAGCAAGTAGATATTAATCTCTAGAAAATGATCCATATCTCGTGCTTTTGACTCACTTTAATTTCTTTGCTTCCAAATTATACCTAAAATCAAATATGAATTAAAGTGAGTATCTTAATCATTTTTGTATCATTAATCACTAAGTGTAAATAATTAAAAATATAAATAATTAAACACATATCATCAACCCCTCTGACAAAACTTCTGAGGAAGAATGTAGTGTTAAGATGGAATAAGGAGTGTTAGAAGAACTTTGAGGAGCTGAAGCATCGGTTGACTATGACACCGGTGTTGATTATTCCATCAGGAATTGGAGGATATATGGTATATAGTGATGCTTTGCGTCAAGGATGTGTATTGATGCAGTATGGCAAGGTGATCTCTTATGCATCGAGACAAGTAAGGTCTCATGAGATTAATTATCCAGTACATGATTTAGAGCTAGCTGCAGTTGTCTTTACGCTAAAGATATGGAGACACTTCTTGTATAGAGAGACATTACAAATTTATACAGATCATAAGAGTTTGAGGTATCTGCTGAGTCAGAAGGAGTTGAATTTGAGACAGAAAAGATGGATTGAGTTATTGAAGGATTATGACTGCACTATTGAATACCACTCAGGGAAAGTTAATGTGGTGGCAAATGCTTTGAGTAGAAATTCTAATAGTAGTACAACTCAAATTTAGTTAATGAGGTTACCAAGCTTAATTCAATTGAGAGCTCTGAATGTGGAGTTGAATCTAGAGCAAGATGAGGCACTGCTTGCTACTTTGAAGCTGAGACCTATGCTGCATGATAGAATTAGGAAGGTTAAGGGAAAAGATTATGATATGGTGAAGCTTATGGAGAAAGTAAAGATGAACCCGGATTTTGAGTTTGAGTTGAGGGATGAGACTTTATAGTTGAAGTAGAGGTTGTGTGTGCCTAATACGGATGATCTAAGGAAAGAGATTCTTGAGAAAGCTTAAAGATGAACCCGGATTCCGGGTTTAAGTTGAGGGATGAGACTTTATAGTTGAAGCAGAGGCTGTGTGTGCCTAATGTGGAAGATCTAAGGAAAGAGATTCTTGAGAAAGCTTATATGGCGGTCTATGCTATATATCCTGCTACTACCAAGATGTATAATATACTTAAACAACACTTTTGGTAGCCAGGAATGAAGAAGCAAGTGGTGGAGTATGTTTCTAGGTGTATGACATGCCAACAGGTTAAAGCTGAGCATCAGGCTCCAGTAGAGAAACTACATTCGTTGCCTATTCCGTTGAAAATGTGAATGAATTACTATGGACTTCATTATGGGATTACCTAGAACTCTAAGGCAACATTATGCTATATGGTAGGTAGTGGGCCGATTAACTAAGTTAACCCATTTCTTACTAGTGAGGGAGAATAACTCACTAGAGCAATTAACCTACAGATATGTGAATGAAGTAGTTAGACTGCATGGGGTTCCGGTGTCTATTATATCAATTAGGGATCCCAAATTTACTTGGAGATTCTAGAAGAGTTTGTAGTCTGCTATGGGTACTAAGTTGAACTTCTGTACAACATTTCATCCTTAAACAGATGGAAAAAGTGAGAGGACAATAAAGACTATTGAGGATATGCTTAGAGCTTGTGTATTGGAGTTTCAAGGAGCTTGGGATCATTACATAGCTTTGATTGAGTTTGCCTATAACAACCATTACTACAGTAGTATCGGAATGGCACCATATGAGGCAATGTATGGAAGAAAGCGTTGCTCGCCTTTGTATTGGGATGAATAGGGCTTGAGAATGGTTGAAGGTCCATAGTTGATACAAGATACAGTAGATAAGGTGAAGTTGATATGAAGCATAATTAAAGTGGCTCAAGATAGATAGAAGAGTTATATGGATCAACATCGACGAGATATAGAGTACAGTGTAAGAGACAGAGTGTTTCTCCGAGTGTCGCCTTGGAGAGGAGCATTAAGATTCGATAAAAAGGGCAAGTTGAGCCCTAGGTACATTGGTCCTTATGAGATCATTGAGAGGATAGGACCTTTGGCCTATAAGTTAGCTTTACCGAATGAGATGTCTCAATTGTATAATGTATTTTATATGAGTATGCTTCGAAGATACCGATCAGATCCGACACATGTAATATAGGCTCAAGAGATTGAGGTCGCTAGTAACTTAAGCTATATTGAGGAGCCGATCAAGATAATGGGATCTCAGATCAAGCAGTTAAGGAATCAAGTCATTCCATTGGTGAAAGTCATTTGGAGGAATCACTCAACTGAGGAAGTCACGTGAGAAACGGAGGAGCATATGAGGAGATAATATCCCCACCTGTTCGAACAATCAGGTAAGAATTTCGAGGGTGAAATTTCTTTTAGAAGGGGAGAGTTGTAACATACCGTTACCCATGTTAAAGCTAGAATTATAAATATGAGAGATTATTAAGAAATTGTAAAGTGCATTAAATGCTCATGCATAATATAGCATACACATACACGTAAATAGTGAACTTTGCACATGAAAATGACTGTATATACATTCATTGACATGTTTCGGGTATAATTGTTTATAAATGTGTTTGTATTGAGAATGGTATTTCTTATATGTCGAAAACTGATTTGGAGAGTGTATTTAGTGATTTAAAATTTTTGGTGAATTTTAAAAAAAATTTCTGAAAATTTGGGATATTTTTGGTATAGGAAAAATGTCAAATGGCAAGAAAAATGATAAATGTTAGCAGAAAATTTCCACTAATATGCTTCTATGTTTTATCCATAATTGTTCTGTAGTTATCCAAATGAGTTTATTTTTGATTTAGATTAAACTAGATACATATGGTTACCTTTCTTATGAGACATCGAATTTAAACTCTGCTTTTAAAAGTCTTAAATTTTGATATGAAAATGAGAATTATGCAGCAAATTTGTGGATGAATGTATATGTTTGTGTACTATTTTGGTGTTTATGAACAAATAGGGAATATGAATTGTGTGTGGATGATCTTGAGCTAAATTTGAGGTATATATGAAGTAGTTATCAACTAGAAATGATGAATTTTGAATATGAAATGCTTGATATTTAGGAATAAGATATGTTATGGAAAAGGATAGGAATTTTTGAATGATGAGATGTAGTTGAATGTGATGAATCATTTGAGTTGAGATTTAAGAGTTTAATGAAAATTATTTAGTCGCTAAATCGATATGAAGTGATTTTTACACTAGAAGAGTTGAATTTGAGAAGATTATGAGTGAAAAAATGTTAGAATGGATGTAGGAAACATTGGAGAGACTTTGGAGGGGCTTGGGTATCCCCTATGTCTGTTAGACAAACTTTAGGTCTATTAAATGGACCTTATCGAGTCTGTGAGGACCCCCAGTATCGCCTATGTCCATTAGACGAGCATTAGGTCTATTAAACGGACCTTCTCAGGCCTGGAATGGTCCTTAGACCTGTGTATGTCTGTTAGGCGGACATGTAACAGACATACATTGTATACTTTCGGAAATTTGGGTTTTTGCCCTTCTAAATGGCAACATCTCGCTTTGAGGTCTTAATAAAAGTTGTAGATCAAGAAGTCATATTTCAAACAGTCTAAGAATGGCCTTAATCTGTTATCTTTAATGAAAGTTATGTCAATTTTTCTGAAACAGGTTCAGTACGATTGAGGACAAAATCATGTTTGCTTATTTTGGCCATAACTTCACCATCCGACCTCCAAATGAAGTGATTCTTGAACCAATAGATTACTAACACATTTTTCTATCCTTACATAAAAATTGGTAGCATTATAAATTGAGAAAAATTTTGATTGAAGGAAAGTGAGGGAATCTGTTGGAATAGTATGAACTGGTATGTTTTCAATGAAAATGCTTGGGTATTTCGGGTATATCTTGATCAATAGTGATCCAAATGAGATGATTTTTGATTTAGAGTAAACCATCGAAATATGATTACAAACTATCCGAAGAAGTAGAATTGTAATTCAGTCTCTATGATGTTCAATGTCTAGATGGAAGTTGTGGAAAGTATACTGATTCAGTATAGGAACAGTCTGAAAATGTTTGAGGTATATATTTCAAAATACTGAACCAAATTGAATGATTTTGATGTCATTAGAAACATAAGACATAGGAGAACACTCTTCTAGAAGAGAGTATTGCCAAATTACTTTATTTTCATTGTCTAAATGATCAAGAACAGTAGAATCGAAATTTAATTTTGGAAAAAAAAATCTAAAAGTGATTCAATGAGTTATGAATTGTGATTTCAATGGTTTTATTGAGGTATAAAACTAAGCATAAATTATACTTAGGTGAGTTTTAAGATAGAATGGATTATGTGATAAGGACAATGGAAAAATACCCGAGATTGTCATGAACATACATTGTACATATTTCATTAGATACATGTGCATTATTAAACACTTATAATTGTGCAAATTGTGATATGTGTATATTGTTTGTTATAGAGGAGCAACTAGAACATCAACCTCCAAATGTTGCCGGAACTTTTAGGCATTAGCTTTGGGAGTGACTTATGAGTAACCTAGACAATCTCACTCAATTAAACGTTTGTTTTATATTATGTTTTAATTGTTGAATGAATGCGTTTTGATTGTTGGATTCCAGAAAATGAAGGTTTGATGCTTGTGATGTTTGAATGAGATATTGAAGTGCTACTTAAATGTGAATGTGATGAACTAAATGTTCATGATATGATTAATTGTACAAAATGCATTCCATACATGAATGCATGATCAGATAAAAAGATTTGTGACCTAAGTAGTCACCGAAAACGAGCTTAAAGCTCCATATGTGATTAAGAGCCATAGGCTCACTATATAAAATGAGCCTTGTATCTCCAACGAATAAGGGATAGTTATAAATGAGCCCGGTATCCACAATAGATAAGGACAGTTTACGCACTCGGTCACAACAAACGTAATAATTGAAAATGAGTCACATGAGCATTTCATATGCATTTTAATAAACATGTTGATTGTTTGAAGTACCAAATTGGCTTGCTCTAAAGTGAAAATGTGATATGTGTTTAATTATGCAAAAGTGCAAAGTTGTGAAATATATGTTATCTGAAATGATGTGATGCATGAATTGAGTGAATCATCGATGATGGTTACCTCATTGAGTTCGCAAAACTTGTCAAAATTGCAATGTTGACTTTTCAAGATTGAGAGATGACTCTAGCTATTGAGAGGCGCTACAAGCAGTGTAGATTTGTGATTTTGGGAAGAGAAGTCATGGCTCAAAGGTCGATCAGATGGGATTTGGATAGATTAGCTAGATTTGGCATATTTCCTCTTTCATGTAACACTTTTGTAGTAAAATTTGATAAAGTACATGTAAGGAATGTTGAGAGACACACTATAGACCTTCGGGTTTTTATGAAATGAAATGAAGAAGTTTTGGGTTTTTAAAATATTATGATTTTCTGAATGACATTCATAAGAGAATAAGTTAAATGATGTCATGTAAAGTGAATGTAGTGATTGATTGTAGCGCTCTTTTGTCTTAGGTTATGTACTAGAATGACCTCCAGACATCCCGATATGTATCTTAAGGTAAGGAGGCACTACATTACAAGTTTATAGAGAACATTAAGGGTTGAAGCTTTTTACGTGCTCATGGATTCCAATAAACCAGGAATTGAAAACATTAGTCTTGGTATGTCGTGGAATGCAGTATCACCATAAACAGTTAGTCTTTGTTTTTTGTCCCTAAAAAAGGTTGCTATGTTTTTCTAACGACCTCATTTTTTATTTTTTAGATGATTTTATGATTCAGTCAGGTACTGCGATGAGACTTGCAAAACCTGGATATACCATTCATGGGATAGATTATGAAGGGCATGGAAAATCAGATGGGATTCAACGTTACGTCAATTGTACAGATTTTGTCATTGAGGATTGTTGTAATTATTGCAGTAGCATAATTGAGCTTATGTTTTGATTGGCAATGTACAGGAAAAGCTTGGATTTGTGAATGGGTGGCTCACGTGAATGTCATATTTGATGTGTGCTGGATCAGGGTAACTCACCTTTCCAACTTATGATGTAATGCATCATAGTCGTCACTGCCAGTGTGTTTCCCTGGGATTTGAGAGCTCACTTTGTGATGGAATTTGGAATTTGTGCTTGAATATTTTGAAATGTGCATGAATGTTGTACTTGAGCTTTTGATGAGTGGCAATTTGAACGAAACTTGATGGAAGTTCTTTTTCTTGATGCTAATGCAAGGTCCAATTTTAAATTTGTTTAGGATCTTGCTAAGCAATCAAATGACTGTCATCTCACGTCCTTAATGTGATGTGGTTGGAAAGTCATAGGTTTTTCGTTGTAATTTGAAGGCCCAGGCAGGACACCCTTACCTTCTATAATATGTGAAAACTTTTCTAGATTTTTTCCTCGCATAAGATTGTTAGATTTACAACGGTACTCTGTATGAAATTGGTTGTTGCTGTCTCATGACTTTCCTCATTTTCCACCTAAAGGTTTGAGGGTGGATACCAGTATTAATTGAAAATTTTTGTCATCTATTTGTCACGAGCTTGGTTCAAATGCAGAGTCCTAAATAGTTGTGGCCAACAGCTCTAAATCACGCATTGTTTAATTTGATGACGCCTCAATTCATTACAAGTTAATGAATCGTTGGCATTGTCTTGTTATTTTCTTTTTCATTTGTTTTTGGGCTTAGATTTTATCTGCTATTTTGAGATCTTAACATGTTATAAACTGTTTCAATTGGTGCGATCAAAATAAAGTAAATATTAGAAGAGTTAATGCTCATCAATATTTGATAGTGATTCAAGGGGTACTGATTTAATCACCTTTTTTTCACAGATTATTAGTTTTAAGGGGCTCTTAGATATGATGAATTAATAGAATAGATAAACTGATCAAAACATTGCATTTTCAGCAGATTGAAGTCATCTTCTAAAATTATCAATTACCACATCTAAATTCTTGAACTTATTATTTGATCACATAAAGTAGATGTCATCTACATGTTTAAAGAAAAATTGAGATTATGTTCAAACAAGTCATGATCAACTTATTTAATGCTTCTTTCATGTTAAAATTTCTTTTCTTGCCTATATGTTAGCTTGTGAGTGTGCAGTTGGATGGAAGATCAAAACATCTTCTGTATGCTTCTGACTTTTGTAGAGCAATTGGACCAACTTAGTACACATACTTGTGGATGATCTTGTGATTCCATATTGGTAGTTGCATGTATGCTTTTCCTTATCCCCCAATCTTCAAGTTTTCCATATATCAATTTGCAAAGCTAATGAGAAAGAATTCTTGAATATATTAAAAATCATTTTATGCAACAAACTTAGAATCTATTGTTGGCAAGAGAAATAGCTCTAATTTTTTTTTTAGCATTATACATTTCCAAATTTTACTTTACTTTTTGGATTAATCATTTTTTCTTTATACTTTTATTAATCCAATTTAAATATTCAATTCTTATTTTTTTTCTTTTTTCTCTTACAAAATTTTGTCCACACCAATCATATGCTTAAAAATTTTCCCTATTTTAACAATATTTACTTATACGCATCTAGCAATTCATAACAAAACCTATATTGTTATATATATATATATATATAACTGAGCATTATACTTCTCTTTAATTTAAAAAATAACTGAGTATTATACTTCTCTAAATTAGTACTGCGCAAAGATCACCCGAATAGTTATTTTAAAAAAAAAAAACACCTGTATAATTATTTACCAAAAAAAAAAAATCACCTGCCAGTATTTCACTAAAAAGTATGTTGGCGGTGGCACACAAAAGGGAAACTGCCTTTGTCATCTTGATTTGAGTATGCCGCATAAAATGAGTAGCTGTGCTGTGCCTACATTTTATCAAAATGCCCAGGCTGTAGCTTATTGAATAGGTAGAAATTTGGGAAATAACTAAGAACTAAATATTTAATCCAAACTTCAACTCGCGTGTTTTAAAACACGTTAACTCAATTATAAATTGTTTCCTTCCACAAATAAGATTAGCAACGAATTCTAAAAAGTGAAAAGAAATGCCAACCATGACATCGATAAGAGAGAACCCACTTCAACTTCAAGAAAGCTTACAAGTTCCAAATATGCAACGTAGCCATCGGTACGGTACCCTCCCCTCCCCACTAAACTCTAAAGTCAATTCTACGCGTTTATATAAAGAAATCTCTCATACTCCATAATCACCCTTGGATTATCCACCCTTCAATCTCCACCCTCTACCTTGACTTGACCTCCAGCCTCCAGCCCACAATCCCACCGGAACCCAAGCTTCTATTAAATTTGGATTGTTATTCCCCAGGGGAAATTACCATATTAACATTCTAATTTAGGTGCATATGCGCTATAAATTCAAGGACAATAGCGTACATGAAACGCGAGAGCGTCGCTTCGGGAGTATCTGTGTGCTTATTTCTATTGGCTTCCCAATAAATCACCCTGTACGCAAACCCTAGATTGTAAATATGTCTGCGACCGGTGCTGGAGGTGGTAGTGCTGGCGGTGGCGGTGCTGGTCAGGAGGAGGACAAGAAGCCCGTGGATCAGGGTGCTCACATTAATCTCAAAGTCAAAGGCCAGGTATTTCGTTTTCTCTGTAATCGTACGTGTTTTTGGGTTTATGTTAGTATGCTATATCCTGTTTATGGATTTGCGCTTGTGATTTCTGTGTTTGATTTGTAGATGTGTTTTGGCTTCTTTATTTTGGTGGCGGTGGTTGATTTCAAATGTGGTCTTCTTAACCTTGTTTTATGATTCCATTTTTGTAACTGTCAGATTGTTTCTTGGTTCTTTTATGTTGCATGTACGCCTTGACAAGGTTTAGTTGATGTCATAATGATAGGTGTGTATTTTGGTGTTTGTGTCGTAGTTATGCATTGAGTAGGGACATATGGCTGCAGGTTGTAAATTGAGGGCTGTTGCTGCTGATTGGTTTTCCTAAGGCCAATTATGTGAATTTTCTACCGGAAGTTTGTTTTCCATCCACTTATATCTTGGTGTCTACATGAGCTGTGTTTGTGAATTTAGTAAGAACTGCGATTTAGGATGATTCATGTGTTGTAAATTGTTTCTGTAATTTGTTATATAGATTGAACTATGTGGGGAGACCAAATTCATAAAACAAATTATAAATCTGTTTTTGTATAATCTCTTATCTAAGTGTGTTCCGTAATCTCCCTGAAACTTCATTTCTGACTCCCTTTGTGATCTGATTATAGGATGGGAATGAGGTGTTCTTTAGGATTAAGCGCAGCACCCAGCTGCGCAAGCTTATGACTGCATACTGTGATAGACAGTCAGTTGAGCTGAACTCCATTGCTTTCTTATTTGATGGTCGCCGGCTTCGAGGAGAACAGACTCCAGATGAGGTAAATTCTTCTCCGATATCCAAGATTGGTCTGTATCTGTATAAGAAAATTCCAATTTAAAAGCAGTAGATTTGGGTAAATGATGCAGCTTAATGAAAAAATTGTAACATGTGAGTTGATTTGGATTATGGCCAGTGATCTGCAATAAGTATTCGATAATGGTGCTTGCTACTGAAAGTCGGTTCTTTGTTATGAGGAATTTCAAACGTGACATTTCTAGGTGTTTGCAGCATCTCTTGGAACCATATTTATGTGTGCATTCTCATTTTTGTTGTTTGAACGATTTTATTGGGTACAGCTGGAGATGGAAGATGGTGATGAAATTGATGCAATGCTACACCAAACTGGAGGCACACGCTAGGTTTTCTTATTGCATTGTATGTCTCGGAGAATATGAAAGACATGTGCAGCCAGAATTGGAGACACTATCATTTTCTTCACCTATGGAAAATCTACTGTAAATGAGAGTGAACTAGATGAAGACTTCAAGGTGTTCTAAGTTGACTTTTTTTTTTTATATATAAAAAAAATTCCCTGGTGGTTTATTAACTCTTATTATCGTTCTCTATACTAGTCAATGGATTTCAATCTTACCAGTCACTCTCAAAATTCTTAACATATCAGTAAGAAATTATTGGCCAAGTTGAGTTTGTTTCAAGAAGCAGAATTTGAATTGTCATTGGCATCAATTGTGTTGACTAGTTAGTGTCTTGAGCATTATCTTTGGAAGTATATCAATGAGGCGTTAATTGGCGGGCGGCCGAAATCAGGGTCCGGTTCATGGCCACTTAAATGGCATGTGCTGGTGGGCTTACTTTTTGCTTGTTTCATTTAACGGAACAAAAAACCTCAATTGATTTTACCGTTACAATACTAGTATTCACTTTTAACCACCAATAAACGGCACAGGCTTGCTAAAAACGATTCTTTCATCATTTCTCTTACTTGGGTTAGGTTTTGTTCAGAAATTGTTCATTTCGCCCAAATTGCCCATCCATGCAGTTAACACGTGTTCTAATGTTTATCTCATATCAAGTTTGACAAGATGGAAATAGACAAGCAAGCAATATTCCACAGTTTTTGTTTACCCAGGTGGAAATATCTCGTAGTAATAACTTTTCAAGGTAGCTAAGGAATAAGGGACATTTTGTTAGTTTCAAGATAGTTGCTGAAAAAGGAAGAATTGGGACAATGTACTTCTCAAAACCAGGCGAGTTCTCAAGCGGCATTACGAACCACTAGAATGTCCGTAGGCATTGCCAAGAAATAGCTCGAGCTGGTAACTGAAGCTTTTTGTTGTTTTTCCAGCCGCATCATATCCAAAATTAGATGTAAACTGAAAAAGGTTGAGCAGATAGCTATCGCTACAGATATGTAAATGCTTGGAAGATACAAAACACCAACCTTTCAACTAGTAGTAAAAAAAGTCTGCATAGAGCAAAGTTTGTAAAAGGCCTGAAATCCAAGCTGCAAAGGAACATCCAGAAGATAAGGGCATTAAAGCACACCACTGGAGGGAAAATGAAAACAAAAAAGTAAAGACAACTAGCCTAGGGAAATCCCCTGAATGAGGGGATTAAAGCATAAATGGCAAGACTTCTATGTAAAATTTGGACAGTGCCAAACTTAGTTTTAAATCAATGAACTTGTAGCCTAGAAGAACAATTTAACAAGAACATCTGTTAGGACTAATAACAGAAACATAGAGAAGCCTAGGATATGGAGAGTATAATCGAGGAGAAAGAAAGAGGGGGCTGAGAGGAATGAGTGAATCAGTTAGAGTGAGTTAGTAGTGAAGAACTGAACGGGCACACAGGGGAAATATAACAGAATGTACGACGAGGGAGAGTAGGTAGTAAGAAGAAAGAGAAGAATAATTCCATAGACAGAGAGAATTTGCATTCTCTCTGAGGAGCTATATTCAGTTCTGGAAGAATAGGTGTTCAATAGAAGTATCTTGTAATAGCAGTAGTGATGTCGGATTATACTGAATAATATACTCTATCTCTAGCATATTAAGCTAGAGTCCTATTATTGGTCCGATCTGCCGAATTCCCAATACCGGAGGGAGAATTAGTTTACTTGCAAAAAATTTAGAAAAACAAACCTTGATGCCACCCAAGATGTCCAATAAGGTAGAATTATTGGAATCCCATATGGTGAATTTGGAGGTTGGAGTCGAGGATATTCAGTCATCCATGAGAATGACAATGGGGGAGATGTAGTGAGCATTGCTACTAGAAATGAACAAGATGATGGGCAAGAGACCAGAAGAAGGACACTGGAGTGATACCTTGGGAAGGGGGCCAACGATGGCGGGTGAAAGGAATACACAATATCCTCGACAATCAACTCCGATGGAGCATTCCTATGACACGATGGAGAAATATAGAATGTCAGTACGTAAAGTAGAGTTACCAATGTTCAACGGGACTAATCCTGTGGGATGGATTACTAGGGCAGAAGTTTACTTTGAGGTTCATAATACCTCAGAACCGGTGAAGGTTAAACTAGCACTTTTAAGTATGGAGGGATCAACCATACATTGATTCAACCTTCTGAAAGAGATGGAAAATGTTGGACATTCACCCTTGCAAAACACGCGCCCGACGTCCTAAGTAACATCCGAATGTGCATCCTACAAGGGTGGCATGCCCACACCAGTCAAATATAAAAAACAAACTCATTTCTCCTATTTCAGAATAGATTTTGGGAAACCTCAAACCAGAATTACAATTTAATTTTTTTCAGAATATTTGTTTCCCATTGTCTTAAGTTTCTAATGACACCAAAATCATTCAATTTGGTTGAGAAATCTGAAAGTTATAGCCTAAATATTTTTGGACTATTATTAAACTGAAACAGTACATTATACTCAAATTTCATCCAGAAATTGGTAGTTTTAGAGACTAAATTAAAATTCAATTTCTTCAGATAATTTGTAGATCTCTATCTCTAGTTTATTTAGAAACAAGAATCATCTCATTTGGAGCTCTACAGATCAAGATATCTTCAAAACACCGAAGTATGTTTAGTAAAATATCCCATTCATACTCTTCCAACCGATACCATTACTTTGATTCAATCAATCTTTTCCAAATCAATGCCAAAAGCTATAAATTTTTATGGAGAGATAGATAAATGTGTTAGAAATCCATTGGTTTATAAAAACAGGTCATTTGGAGGTGGGATGACAAAGTTATGGCCAAAAGAATCAAACATGATTATGTCCTCAATCATATTGTACCTATCTTGGGACGATTAGCATAATTTTCACTAGAGATATCGAATTGTGGTCGTTTCAAAGAGGATTTCAAGATCTATAACTTTTGTGAAAACCTTGAAGAGAGATTTTGTTGGGACCCAATCTCGGGAACCGGATCCCAACCGGAAAACACAAAAGGAATGAAAGCACGAATTCTTTTCGAAATCGGAAACGGAAACGAAACGGAAGTAAATCGAAACAAACGTTTCGAAACGAACGGAAACAAATGCCAACATCCGCAAGCGCAAATCTTAGAATACGAATCATTGCGTTGGAAACCCTACGACATTCCAAATCCGGTATAAATTTTTTTTCCTCTTATTCATTTCTTTTCTTTTTACTCAATCTCATTCAAATCATAACCACTCATTCAAAACATAAGCAATCCATACATTTCTATTCTTTTTCACTTCATTCATCTTAATCATTTCTTATACATTTATATAAATCCTCAAACTCATTTCTTTAAACCCATTTTACCGAAATTTCGGCAGCATAACGGCTGTATCTTGACAGCCCAAAAATTTAAAACAAAGCAAACGCACTTCTAATATCATAATCCATCATCCAATAACACAAGGCAACATCGGACCTCCCGTCCGGAATCCCAACACCAGCAACAAAACACACTCTTAGTTCTAAACACTTCATAAATTTCAATCCATAATACAGTCAATCACAAACCATTCATATACATTTCAATCCATGATACATAATTCAATCCGATCACAACTCATTCGTATACATAAACATTCACAATTCAAAATCTTCATCATAACCAAACTCAAATCCAAAT
>JANKYE010000013.1:14242773-14265455 GCA_032467995.1 Erythroxylum dillonii | reverse complement strand
GCTGTAAAACTTTCACAGAGGGGGAGGGGGAGAATGTCACCGTTGGATTAAATGGGCGGTTGGGATGGATTTCGTGGTCGTCCATCCCAACTCGTCCTTAGTATATATACTTAATGAGGCTTTAAAGGCTTCTAGGGATATGAAATCATTATTTCTATATCTTCCAAACTCCCTTCATCATCTAGTTCTAGTTTAAAAGAGAGTCAGAGAAGTGGGTCCCACAACTATTGATGTTTTCGTTTTATAATTATTTGATTCAAACTCTTGTACAATATAAATTCAAAGGAAGATTGATAGTAATGTGAAAGAAAATATAATTTTTTTTGGATAGATAAATAATATATTAATATATGAGTGAAAAAATGAATATTAAACTAAACTTCTAGTAGACATTGAAGTATTTTTTATTCAAAAAATAATTTGAAATTGGCAATAACTATGAGCTAATAATCTTAAAGAGACTGTGCCCTATCAATAGAATAATTCCTTTTTCATTTAATTAAACTTGTCAGGAATTTCACAATTTTTAATTTAAAGAAAAGATTTACCCTATTTTGTTTAAAAAAAGGAGGCCCAAAACAGACAGAAGAAAGGCCTGCAAAAGAAGGCCCAACACACGCAAGAGAAAGGCCTGCAAAAGAAGACCCAAGACACACAGCAGAAGTCTCTCTCTTCCGAAAATTATTTTTTTTAAAACACGCGAAAAGGACCAGAGCGAGAAATCAAAATTTTGTTTCTGGGGGAGAGATTGAAACACACAGACCTAATTAACGCTCTCTAATGGCTGACATTTGCAGCGAGGTGTTGTGTTCTAGGGCTAATTTGGGTCGTTTTTGATTTACTTCGTTTTTCACCCTTCAAAAACCCTAGCAGAGAGAAATCCCCCTCACCGGACCTTCCTATTCTGTCTCTGCTTTATGCCCTAGCTCCCCAATTTTGTAATTCAGGTGACTTCTGTTCGAATTGCGGGTTTAATTCCCGACTTCTTTCTAAACCCTAGAATTTTAGGTAGGGCGGGACGTTTGGTGTGCAATGTTGAATGTATTCAAATCGTGCGTGATATGAGTGGGAGTGGAATTTAGGGTTTACTCCTTTCGTGCAATGAGCGTGTGCTCCATTTTGTTTTTGGTTTGATTTGGTGCTTCAGGATTGAATGCTCCTTTAGTGTCTTGGTTAGGTAGCTATTGAGTTTAGAAGTTCTTCCTTAACTAGTGATTGCATGAGACTTTGAAAGGACTGATTAACGTTTGAGTTTGTATCGTTCTATTTTATGGACAAACATTCTTAATGTGTGACTGCATTGTTGGATATTGTGCAGTCATTAATTACATTGTCAGGGCATTGCTTTGGATTCTGACATGCGTTACCAATGATGCATTCCCCTGTCCGGAAAATTGAGCTGTTTGAGCTCAACTATTGTTTGGAGTGTTCAGACGTGCACCTTTAGTGCTCATCACATTGCTGTGCATGCAATTTTGCTATATGTTTTTTTAGTATACCACAATGAATGTAAGCACAGTATCACAGCTTCATAAACATTCAAAAAATTATTCTGCTTGGGATGACTAGTGGCACCCCACTATACTGTGTGATGTATGATGTGCAAGAGAATGGGTTATAGGATATGATCTATTCACTTGGTTGGTTGTTAAAGTGGGAAACCAGATTATTTTGTTTTGTTACATTGATAATGTTGTGGAATTTAAGTTGCTTAACTCTTTTTGTGTAGCACACTTGCTGCCTTCCATGGATAATTATCCTTTCTTTGTAATGAACTTGAAGCATGCCACATATTTTTTTTAATTACAAGGCTTTATAATGAAATTGAAGCATAGATGAGAAATTACAGATCTGTTATTTTCCCTGACATGGTAAGTTGTTGGGTGGGATAGTGTGCTTTGAGATTCTTCCGTTCTTTTAAATTTATGTTGTTTTTCTGCAAGTAAGACATATATTTATGTTGGTTATTGATGTTAGCTTTTTTTCTATTTTAGGGGCCTGAAATTTAACTAAGAGGTTGATTTGATGTGTCATTGATCTTGTGATTTCTTTGAACCTCTAATTTGTCCATATTTATTTGTTATAGTTTTTGAACTTGTTTAAGTTAAACAAAATGATTTGTATTATTTTCATGAAACAAGTTTTTTTTCAGTTGATTGATGGTTGAAATTGATTGTGATTTTTCATCTTTGTTTAAATATCAATTTCATTGATTTTCTTTCTGATGTCTGCTTGATTGATGTGATAGTTCTCTGAATCATGAAGGGAAAAGCTTGTAGATAGCAGACTAGGAATGCATGGATGTGGTTCAGGATCTCCTTTCCTAGTAAATGCTGAGGTTGATTCCATGGGAGGGGTTGTTGATGGTGGCATTGGTATTGGTATTAAAACCTCTCCACGTCATGCAGCAATTGAGAAAGCTCAGGCAGAGCTTAGGTAATGTAGACATCTTGTTTTTGTGCATCTTCCACTGCAATTCTGTCTCCCTTGTAAATTATTGGAAGTAGCATCATTTTAAAATCTTGATAAATAAGATTCTTCTTTTATTTAAACAGACAGGAATATGATGTTCGGGAGGAAAGGAGAAGAGAGCTAGAATTTCTTGAGAAAGTATGCACGTCACTCCCCCATTTCAATTTCAACAGTATTTAATGGTGAAAACTTTTATAATTTTCCTTACCTGCAGGGTGGCAACCCTTTAGACTTCAAATTTGGGAATGCATCTTCAGTTAGTGTCCAATCTACATCAGTCACTGATCATCCTGCAGAACAATTTGTAACTAGGTATATTCACTTTGCTGCTGAGTTTCATTGGATTGTAGTTTGACCTATGCTTCTGAAATTCACCTGTTCTATTTCCATTCCATATGGTGTCAATACAGTGAAGCTAAAGGTAGTTTTGTGCTGACTGCTTCACCTCATGGAGACTCTGTTGAAAGCATTGGTAGACCATTGGTCCCTGCATCGTGTGAGCCCAATAGTGCTGATAATTTTAATGGTGATAATGAGTTACTTGAACGTGATAGGAAACATTTTAGTAGAAGGAATAATGTTTCTCTGTCAGAACAATCTTCCCCAATGGATGGGACTCCAAGTATTAAGGAATCAGAAGATTCTGCTATTGTTCATTCATATGCTAGGAGGAACAGATCTAGGACCAATCGTGATGGAACTAGATCAAGTTCCAAGGATGTTTTTCAGAGTACTGGTGGGCATGGATTATTGTTACAAGGTCGTGCAGATTTGAGAGAATCAAAGGGATTGAAATCAGAAATAAACAATCGAATGGACCAAAATGTTCCATCTTCTTCTGACCCGAAGGTTGCAACTTCAAATGGTGATATAATTCCTCAGATGGAGAATTTCAAAAAGCAATCCAAGGAGCTTGATGGTATACAAGCTTTGGAAACCAAAGTTGACTTACCTAAAAGTAAGCTGCTTGACGATAGATTAGATGCTTTAGAGTCCAACAATTCAATGAATAAGCAACAACACGAAGATTCAAAAATTGATGCTCATAAAACTCCTGTAGTTATGATTCCTGGGGAAAGTTTCTTTGTTGAAGGAAAGGGACAGGTAATTGCCGGTGTTGCTGGATTTCTACCTTCTGAAGGTACAGGGAAAACTGAGAATGAAACCAGTTCTGCTCATTTGAATGGGTTCAGTGACTCAAAAAGAAATGGCAATGTGGATCAGAATAGCACTGCAGCGATTGGAGTAAAAGGTTTACATTCGGAGTCTTCTTGCACCCAAAACAGTATTGGTCTGGATGTGAATCGTGACAGTGTTTCCTGTATAACTCGTAAATTTCGCGATACTATTGGAGTCAAACAACAAATGTCAGAACTTGATAGAACACAAAATTTAGATATTGATAAATTGAAAACTGAACAAAATGAGGCCAAGGCTGTTGAGACTGACAATATGGTCAATGACAAGAATGCTTCTGTACATCAAAACAACTCTAACAGTGGTTCTTTGTCCAAAATTGAGGAAGAAGTACAGAGAACTTCTGACCTGAGAAATGAGGTGAAATGTCCAAATAGTGATGAGGTGGAACAAAAGATCCACACTATATCTGCAGCTGATAAAGAAGTGGGCAACGAGTTGGGTGATGATTCTGATCCCGGCAGAGATTGTCCTGGTGGAGTTCAGATTACAATGGATTGTTCTAAACATGAAATAACTGAGTCTAAACAGTCAGAGAAAACCTGTCCCGCTCCTGACCCTTTATCTTGTTCTGTTAGCAAATTAAAATCAGTAAACGGAGTTCATGAAGATTTTATTTTGGAAGAGGCACGGATTATAGAGGTTATTATGTCATATTATTATTGATTTATGATTTTTATTGCGAAATATAAATGGAAATCCATTTCCTTTTCATAATTTTGAACAGTTAACATTATCTGGCAAACAGGCTAAGCATAAAAGGATTGCTGAGTTATCAATTTGTACCACACTGACAGAGTGGCGGAAGAGGTGTCATTGGGATTTTGTTCTGGAAGAAATGACATGGTTGGCAAACGATTTTGCCCAGGTGTGACTTTGTTGATATATAAATGATTTCTAAATTTGATGACGGTCTCTTTTCTCCCTCTGAATCTTCCTTAAGAAAACTATTTTATTTCTTAAGATAGCAGACCAATTTCCTGTATATGTTTTGTCCTGCACCTTGGACAACCATTTTCTTTGTGTTTATAGGAGCGTCTTTGGAAGATGACTTCTGCTGCTCAAATATGTCGGAGAATTGCTCTTACTTCTCGATTGAGAGCACAAAATCAGCAGTCAAAGCTAAAAGAAATTGCTTACATTCTAGCAAAAGCAGTCATGCAGTTCTGGCAATCGGCTGAGTTGCTTACAGATAATGATGATCAGGGTGTTGATGCCAAGAATTGCAAACATGATTCTGGGAGGTTTGATGGGATGGAATTTTCCAGGGACAAGACGGGAGAAACCCCTCAGGTGCTATTCATTTACTTGGTTTAGCACTTCATTTGAGCTTTTTTCATATATCTGTCTAATCTTAATGTATCCCATATAGAGTACTAAAATGTTTTTATTTAGCCAAAATAATTAATTCTTTCATTAGCTTAATGTCTACAGTTCATTCAGATGTTATCTCTATACCTGGAGGAAATTCATTCACTTTATGGAAGACATGCAATATATAAATATCTATGTTGTATGCCTGTTCAAATTATTTGTTCTTTACATACATCAGTGGATGGGATTCAACGAGTTGTTTGTTTTGTAACTCATGTAGCTGTGGGAACTGGCAGGGGTTAAAGCTAATATTGGTACAACTTACTGATGCTCTAAACCATCTTTTATGCAGGAAAAGTGTAAACACTTGGCAACACAAAATCTAAGTAGAAACTCTGCAGTTGCAATTCAGAAATATGCTGTGAGGTTTCTGAGATGTAACGGCTCTCCAGTTCCTCCTCTGCAAGCAGAAGTCCCAACAACTCCTGACAGAGTCTCTGATTTGGGAATTATGGAAGTTTCATGGGATGATCAGCTCACAGAAGTATATGTCTATTTTTACATATACCTTTTAGATGTTTACTTTGGTCTTTTTAGTTGACCAAAGGCAATCTCTTTATATACACATGTCAAAGATTTCCTCTGTATCTTTTCGCTTGGCAGGAAAGCCTTTTCTATGTGGTACCCTCAGGTGCAATGGAGACCTACAGAAACTCCATTGAATCTCATTTTGCCCAATGCCAGGTGAATGAAGATTTCTTCAGTTTATGCATTTACTAATTTAATTAGCTCTAACATCCAGAAATCCATTAAAAATGAATCATATTATGGAATGGCTTTCATTGCGATTGTGCACTCAGATATGAGGAGCTTTACATAATTGTCTCCAAGACAAAAAAGAAACTTGAAGTCTTAAGTTTGCGAAAATGTAATCAGTTTTAACTGCTGTGAGGAACTGTTGGAAAATGTAACTTTTTCTTCCATATTCGTCTTTCTTACTTTTGCAATTGGATGCACTTCTTTCAGAAAATTGTTAATGGCATACAAGAGGAAATTGATACATCTATGTATGATGGTGCAGCAGGTAATGCTGAACAATTTTTTCCCCTCAAATTCCTTTCTGCTTCTTCCATAGATTTCACAATTTCATTTCTAAAACTCAGATTTTGAATATCATGAGAACACATATGATGAAGAGGAAGGAGAGACAAGTGCTTACTATTTGCATGGAGGTTTTGAAGGTAGCAAGTCAACTAAACATGATCAGAAGAAACGGAAAAGATTTATGAAGTCATACACTGCAAGATCGGTTGATGTGGGGGCTGAATTACCTTATGGAGATACTTCAGTTAGTTGTCAACAAAGTATCTTAATGGGCAAAAGATCAGGCAATAATATGCATGTTGGTCCAGTTCTTCCAAAACGAATGCGCACTGCTTCTAGGCAGAGGTTTATAAGTCCTTTCAGTGTTGGAACTCCTGTGGTTGGACAGACTCCGGCCAAGACAGATGTATCAAGTGGAGATACTAGTTCTTTTCAGGATGATCAAACTACTTTACGTGGTGGATTACAAATCCAGAAAAGCATGGAGATTGAGTCAGTTGGAGAGTTTGAAAAGCAAGTTCTATATGACTGTGCAGAAACATCAATGAAGCTGAAAAAGAAGAAAAATGCAAAGAATCTGGTACATTAGAATTTTATAATTTGAACTGTTGTTGGGATTTTACTGACCCTGGTAAAGGTACATTCTTTTGTGTTGTTAGCTGGATATCAGTGTAAATACTTGATTCATTATTACAGGGTTCCACTTATGAGCAGGGTTGGCAGCTGGAATCTGCTGTTCACAATGAACAGGTTAATAATTTCTTTTCTTTGCTTATTTAAAAGATTAGGTTTGGTGACTTTATATGCCAAGCTTGTTAAAATGTGGAATTTAATATTTACAATTATTCTAATTATTTTTA
Source organism: Erythroxylum dillonii (assembly GCA_032467995.1). Classification (NCBI taxonomy): domain Eukaryota; kingdom Viridiplantae; phylum Streptophyta; class Magnoliopsida; order Malpighiales; family Erythroxylaceae; genus Erythroxylum; species Erythroxylum dillonii. The sequence goes on along the minus strand of JANKYE010000013.1, from coordinate 14,258,508 downwards.
TATAATAACTTCCGAAGACCTGCGTATGTTCATTGAAATCCTCATGAATCGTTGTCTTTATTGCCAATTCTAGTGAAGTTTCCTACTCAAGTCAACATCTTCTTAAGCTCTTCAACTAACAATTTTTTTTCTTCTGGGTTTACTTGGCCTGGTAAGAAGTATATTTAATATTTCAATTTACATGTATTGAGCATTTCTATAAAGATTTATTGTCACAAGTGCAGCCAGTGTCTTTAGATTCTTCAATTATGGTATCATGCACATTATACAAACAAGCGCGCACGCACACACACAAGCATACACACACACATATAAATGAGCTGGTGGCACATGAGCAATCACTCATAAACTTCTAATTTATAGGGTATGTGGGATGGAGAGTGAATGCATCTTCTGTTTCTTTTTCTGTTTTTACTTACCCTGTAAGGTTCAGGCTGCTGAAAAGCTAATGAGCTGGATGCAACTTCATCTGGGACTTCTTGTTACTGTCTTTATAATGAAAGTCTGTATGTTTGCGTTATTTCAGTTTGGTTAAATTGCATATAATTACCTGCCATAAGCTGTTGGATGATACCCTCGTCACAGAAGAAGGGAATTTGTGAGTAATAATGACAGTTGTGATAAGGAAAACCACAAGATAAGCAAATCTAAGAAAGGTTGACAAGTTTGTGTCCGCGAAACATTCTGTAGCTCCAGTTTGGGAAGTGAACTTATCTTTTGTATGACTGAACATTCGATAACTCAATAGTCATCTGTAATTTCAACCTTTTATCTGTGTAAAAGTTATATTTTTGGTTGGCTTTTTGACATTGGTATCATTGGAAGACCTTGCAGTTCCTTTAAACTTGCATTGCTGTCGGTAATCTATGTTTCCTGTGTGAAAGTTTTCTTAAAGGCTGAGAAAGCTGGCAATTCCCTTTAACCTTAAGGGAACGATACTCTGATAACATGCTCTATATGTTCTCTAGCTACACAACATCAAACATTTAAATACCTAGTTGAGGCCGTTGTGTGTTTTTCCTTATCTTGCCCATCTTATTGGCCAAACTTGGCATGAAATAAGCTTTTCCTGAAACAGTTTTTAGTATTCTTATGGTGTTTTTCTTAACTGTAGAGGGATAATTTGAGAAAGAGGCTGGATGGCTATCAATTTGAGTCTAATGGAATCAGTGGTAAAGTCCTCCTTTTCATATTACTGTTTTTCTCCTCTACTTATTCAATTAAATAGCAATTTTTTATGTTGTTGATCTCAGAGATCATTCAAGCTTGGAGGCCATCTCACCCTTCATTTTCCACCTTATCTCTTCTTTCAATGCAGAGGGTTTATCAGCATCCCTTGTCCTGATTAATGTGTTTGCTTGGTCATGAGACAATTGATGAGCCTAATTGAAAAAATTTCATGCTTCACCTTTTCAAAGAGTTAAATATTTGATTAACCTACTGTTCTCTTAAAGAATTCATACTGAAGAACTGCAAAGAGGCTGAACTTAGATTTGCAGTTTTTCATTTTCTTTTTCGAATCTACATCAGAGATATCCCCAAACTGTTACTCTAGATTTTTGGGTCCTTTCTTCCCTACTGTTTTTTCAGTTTTTAGATTTCTTCCCAATCCCGGGCTTTCATAGATTTTATGAATATCATTCTTATTTTTGGCTCTCCTAAAAAGCCTAATTTTCACCTTGATGCCTTTGACACTTTCAATCTTTTGTTCAAGGTTTGCATGGTCAACATCCTGCAAAGAAGACAAAGATAATGAAGCATTCATTAGAAAATATTTTTGACAACATGGCTCCATTGACTGGATCTATCCCTTCTTCAGCAACTTCACAAATGAGTAATATGTCCAACTCAAAGTTCATGAAAATTATTGGCCGGGACAGGGGCAACAAAAAATCTAAATCTCTGAAGGTAGTCTTTTGAATTCTGGTGATTATCATTTCTTTTCAGCTTGCTGCTTTTCCTTTGTTCATATTCTTTCCACGAAGTTGAGCATTTATCTTCTGTTCAGATATCTGCTGGGCAGCCAGGTTCTGGAAGCCCATGGTCACTTTTTGAAGATCAGGTATTCTATCGCGCTTCATTTCCAAAATTGTCTCTATTTGGCTGTAGAAAGATATTTAAGCTAATTGTATTCCTAATTTGCTCCTTCAGGCACTTGTTGTCCTTGTACATGACATGGGCCCTAACTGGGAACTTGTCAGCGATGCAATCAACAGCACCCTCCAATTTAAGGTAAATAATGTATGCTTCAATGTCTGTGGTATTTGCCTTAATTATGAGGAATATACCAGCTTGTAAATATTTTTAACTTTAGTTTTGCTGCTGCAAATTTTTTATTAAGTACTTCATCTCTCTCCTATTTGACTTTTGCTCATATATGTTGGAGCATGTTATGGTGCTTGTTCCAATTATACTTTGTTTCCTCTTCGATACTTCCAGTGTATATTTCGCAAGCCCAAAGAATGCAAAGAACGGCACAAGATATTGATGGATAAAGGTGCTGGTGATGGTGCTGATAGTGCAGAAGATTCAGGATCGACTCAGTCTTATCCTTCAACTTTGCCTGGCATTCCAAGGGCAAGATTTTGATATTTATTTCACTTATTTTCTTTCATTTCTTTCACTTATTTCCTTGAAGCATTAACATGTATATTATTAATCTGAGTGGGACCTTTTGCTGCTTGGCTAATTTCTTTTTTTCATTTTTTTAATACTGCTGTCACTTTCAGGGTAGTGCTAGACAGTTGTTTCAGCGGTTGCAAGGTCCTATGGAAGAGGATATGCTCAAGTCCCATTTTGAAAAAATTATTATGATTGGAAAGAAGGAACATTATAGGAGTCAGGTTTGTTTTTGATGTTTATCATTTTGCATTGATACATGTGATATTGGTCCTTTGGAAACTGATGAACAAGTCTATGGTGCTTCTCTTTTTTTGCCTGCTCAATACATGTTCTGGTCACTTCTTTGGATATAGACATAACTCAGTGTCATCTTTTGAAAATAATGCATCTCCACAAGCTTTTCCTTATTCTTTTTCAATTACATGTTGAGAAATACCGTTTTCAGCTTGTTTATTTCAATATCATGCTTTGCATATGGATGAGGTGTAAAGGCGTGTATCAAATCATGACAAGAGATACAGATGATGATTAGTCATACAATTTTATAGGCTAAAGCATTAAATGCTTAAGACCGCTCTTTTGAGCTAGTCTTTATCTCTTTCTAGATTCTTTTCTAATCATGAACTTTTCTTTTTTCATTTCTGTATTTCCAGCAGAATGATAATCAGGATCCTAAGCAATTGGCAGTAGTGCACAATTCTCATGCTGTAGCTCTTTCGGAAGCTTACCCTAATCACTTGAGTGGAGTTGTTCTAACGTAAGTTTCTCTGATTTTATCCATATTTGTGGTTTAGCCTGTGTCCAACTTATCACTGCCATTCATCTCAATAAGCGTGCTACATTTATGTTTCAAGGCTTCTTTGCCTACTTGAAACCGGGTTTTCTGACGGAAGCAAATTTATTGTACATTCTGTTTGTTGTTGGCTGACTGAAGGCCCCTTGATCTATGTGATGCAAATACATCAAACTCAGATGCTCTTTCCCTGGGTTATCAAGCTTCTCAAGCTAGTGGTTTAGCAATGCCACAACAAGGAGCGGTGTCATCAATGCTTCCTACCTCAGGTGTGAATTCCCCTATGCAAGGATCTTCTGGTATGATCCTTGGAAATAGTTCACCAATGCAATCTGGTGTAGTCAATACGCTTGGCAGGTAGCACGTTGCTCTATGGCTTAGTTGCTAACATTTTTTGATTATTATTCTGAGATGATTATCATGTTCATACACAGGGATGGGAGATACAATGTTGCAAGACCATCTTTACCTGTTGATGAGCAGCAGAGGTTGCAACATTACAACCAAATGTTGGCCAGTCGAAACTTGCAACAGTCAAATTTGCCGGTCTCTGGCACCATGTCTGGAACTGATCGCGGGGTTCGTGTGCTACCGGGTGGAACTGGTATGGGCATAGCGCCTGGGATGAACAGAAGCATGCCCATGTCAAGGCCAGGGTTTCAAGGAATGCATTCATCACCCATGCTTAACTCTGGAAATGTGCTTTCCTCTGGTATTGTCGGGATGTCAAGAGCTGTAAATGTACATCCCTCTGGTCAAGGGAATTCAATCAGACCCCGTGAAACTTTTAACACAATGAGAGTAAGTAATTCTTTTCTGTGTAGATACATTTCTGCAAATGTGTGCTTCTTTGTGGGGGACTGTTCTTGATTGAGGTTAGTTCAGGTATTGGATTTTGGGGTACCTGTTCAAGTTTTTTAGTTTGCCTCAGACTTGTGGACTAGTGTAAGAACATTGCAACAATTGCTTGTTTTAAAGTTTAATTCTATCTCACTATTCAGCATCAGCCCCATGTTGAAGAAAACATGCTAGAATTGTCAGTGATGGATTTGTTGTATCGACTGACCTCTAAAAATGATCGACTTCCACAGAATTCACTGTTTGAAAGTGGCTGAGAATCTTTTATTCTGCCCTCTTGTATGTCAGATTTTAAAGTCTAGTTATAGGAGAATGTGCATTGACGTCAAAATCCTAGTCAGTTCCTCATTTGGTCTGACAAATTTAAGTGCACCCACCCTTCAGCAGCCTTTGCATTTTTTAGTTTGTTGCTATATGACAAAAGTGTTTATTTTCTTCATAGCCTGGCCATAATCCTGAGCATCAGAGGCCAATGATGGTGCCAGAACTTCAGATGCAGCTCTCACAGGGAAACAGTCAGGGGATTCCTGCTTATAATGGATTAAGTTCTCCTTTTGCTAATCAGACAAATTCACCTGTGCAGACATATCCAGCCCATCCACAACAGCAGCATCAAGTATCTCCACAGCCATCTCATATGCCAGGCACTCATCATCCTCACCTTCAGGGTCCAAATCATGGTACAGGATCAGGGCAGCAAGCATACGCAATTCACTTAGCTAAAGAAAGGCAGATGCAGCAGCGTCTACTGCAGCAGCAGCAGCAGCAACAACAACAATTTGCTAACTCTAGTGCCTTGATGCCCAACACCCAACTTCTCAGATCATCATCTATGCAAAATAACTCCCAGATTCAGCCACCCGTTTCACAGCAGCCTGTATCACTTCCTCCTTTGACACCATCTTCCCCAATGAGCCAAATATCAGTACAGCAGCAGAAAATGCCACATCATGGTCTCAGCAAAAATCCTCAAACAGGTGTAGGTGGATTGACAAATCCGATAGCTAAGCAACGTCAGCGGCAGTCACAGCAGCAACAGTTTCAACAGCCAGGCCGGCAGCATCCTCAGCAACGGCAGCATTCACAATCACCACAGCACGCCAACATCGGAAAGGGGATGGGCAGAGGGAACGTGACGGCGAATCAAAATGTCTCCATTGATCATCCTCATCCCAATGGCCTTTCTCTGCCAGCAGGAAACCAAGGTTCTGAAAAGGGAGAGGAAATGATGCATTTGATGCAGGGTCAAGGCTTGTACTCGGCTAACTTAAATCCAATTCAACCTTCTAATCCATTGCTTCCACCTCAATCCTCAAACAATTCCCAGCCACAGCCGAAGGTATTTTCTGGCTCAACACCTCCTCAGTCCTCAAAGCAGCTCCACCAGATGCCTTCTCCTTCTGATAGCACTCAAAGTCAGGTTCCAGCTATCGGCTCAGGTCAAGCTGTTCCCACACAGATGATGGCTTCCAACCACCAGCATCTGCGACAGTCACCAACAATGCTTCATCAGAAGCATAGTCAAGCCCCCCAATCAAACGTTCAGGGAATGCTTCAACGAAATCATCAGGCTAACTCTGATCTGCCAATAAAACCTCAAACTGATAAAGTTTGTATGGATCATAAGCCCTTGCACAGCATTTCACAGATGGCCTCAAGTACAGCGTTACCAATGCCTCAGTCATGCAATGATTCAGCTGGCTCTGCACAAGTTTCTATTGCCATTCCTCAGTGGAAGGCATCAGAGCCCTTGTACGATTCTTGTTTGCCAAATTTAGCATCTCAGGTGGGTTCTGTTGGGAGTCCACCTCTGACAAATTCATCTGGGATTGAGACAGTTCCATCTGTCAGCCAAGGTTTAGGCCAGAGGCATTCATCAGGAAGTTTTGGGCAACATGGACAGAATGCTGCAGCACAGTGGCAACAGCAGCAGCAGCCATCTAACCATTCATCAACTCTGCCACAACCATCTCAACAAGCGTTCCAGTTGCAAGAGCAACAATTACCACAAGAACAAAAATGTTCTCCCATGCCACTGCAACAACACCAGCAGTCCCAGCACACATCACATTCTCAATCAGCACAAGGAAATAATATGTATATGAGGTCTTCCAATTCATAGCTGGAATGAAACAATTGTTGTGAATTGAGCATTCCCTGGAGCATCGATGATGCTTGGATTCGGTATATAAGCCTTTGTAAGGAGCAGTGTACAGGTATACTTGGTAACCTTGACCTCCCTTTTTCCCTTTAATAGGTTTATTGCAAATACTAATCTGTCTGTCTGAGACTGCATGCACATGAATGGGTTGTTATGTCTCATTAGAAACCTTTGGCCCTAATATTTAATTCTTTTACAAATGTTATGATGTTCTCTTGTGATCATGCATTTCTTTTAATACTATTGTGTAGTTCCGTTCTCAAGGTTTAAAGTTCCTTTGAAAATTCCCTATTCAGTTGGACACTTCCATGTGTTTCCACTAACTGTTAGGAGAATTCCCTTTTCTGAAAAATTCCCGAGTTTGCATTATATTTTGATTATGCTTCCCAATAATGAGTTGAATGTAAACAATGGATCTTTTGCAGATGAAGCTGGTTATTTGACAAGGGCATTCAAAGCAGTAAAGTTGTGATTGTAGGTTTTGTGAAGTACAAAGAAAAGTGTTCTGGCCCTTTTCCCTCCTTTAAACTTCTTGTTAATTTGGGGAAATCATGTATATTACCACTGGTCTAGAGGTTTGGGAAGATAGGGGACAGATATAGACATTTGTACAGGGTCTCATCTCTCCTTTTCTTGTACTTTCCTCAACCTTTTGCCCGACTTCCCTGCCTGGCTGTGCAGAGGGGCCTTTTCTTTATGCCCCCATTAGGTTAGTGCTTATGCATTTGTACACCATCAAATTAAGTAGTGATCATTGTTATGGGCAAAGGCCTTGGAAATTTTGTGAATATGTGATGTCCAGTGGGTGCATCTGATATCATTGGCATCATCACAGGCAGTAGGCTACTGCCATGGTTGCAATTTGATCATTGTAATGTTTATTGTGTTTAGTATTTAGTTTGCAACATGCCTTGGTAGCTGATCCTTGTGTATATATTTGAACTGTTTAACAGATGTATGTAAATGTCCTTTGCATCGTTTTTTGCAAATTTGATGGATCAAATTGAAGCTTTGAAGTCTTATTCTGCCTTGTAGTTCATTCAAAGGGAAAAGAAGTTGAGAAAAGCAAATCTGTACTCGTAAGATTCATAGCTCAGTTACGTTTATAAACAGTTAGTATCTTGAGACAGATTTGTGTATTTATTTTATTAAGCATCTTTGCCTATCACGAAGTGGATCGTGTCGCAATTCTCTGATTAGATTATAGAGCCAATAGATCGTCGTGGATGTGTAACTGTTAAAACCGCCTTTGGTTGTGCTATATTTCATTGAATAGGTAGCCCTTTGAGGTTTTGCACTGCTTTTCTTTCTTATTACAAGCTATAAAGCACTAGGGTTCACAAGTCGTCCTCGTGTCTCTTATGATTGCTTACACCTCATATCACATTTAATCTTTGGTTACGTTGCCAGATTCAGCATTATTATGTTGGCTGTTTAACGGAATCATCTGTTTACATTATAATCTTTTACACTAATTTCCTTCTCTACTTTAAAAAGCTATATATAGTGAATTGAAATGCCATCGTCAAATCAAATGATCATCCTCTTATTACTCCCGAAGATGCTTTTGACACTCGATACTGAATATTGCCTCATGTGAATGATTTATCCATGTAGGGTTAACCAAACATCAATCGCCTACTCAGCAAGGCAAATTTTGAAAAGAAGTATATTGTAGAAAGGAGAGATAACGGATTGCCAGATGATACGAGACTACCCTTAGCGATACGGCTTTAAGTTTTACACAGGAGGGAGCAACAATAAAAACGTGTCTTGTAGTCGAGAAATGTTAAATCAAAATCGGAAGTCCAGGCTATACTGGCCAAAAAACACACCAAGATGATGTAACAGAACGAGAAGCACTCGAAATGAATGAACGATGTGCATATTCCCAAAAAGAAATGAGTGTAAGTTGTGGTATGATTGCCAGAGTTCCAGCTGAAAACCCTCCAGAGTTGCTTATCATCCCAGTCAAAAAGTAAGCACATAAAACACAATTAATCCAGCAACGGACAACAATATCATCCCAAAATAGATAGCTATTCCATTATCAAAAGCCACCTTCTGGCGCGCAAGTTAGATAAAAGCCCAAAAAGAGATTGGTTACTTAAAACTTGTACCAAAAACAGAAGCAATTATACCAACAACTATGTTCTGGGAATCTCTTATCATCTTCATTCTCTTCATCTCCATCTCTCAGTCTCCTTCACCATTTCCATCTTCCTCCTCTCCACCACTGCCATTCTCTCCCAGAATGCCGTCATCTCTGCAGCCAAACGCCACTCCACCGCCCTCTTCCTCCTCCAATACCTCTCCATCATCCTTCTCCAGTCTCTTCCTCTTTTCACCACTTGCAAACCTATTCACAATGCCAGGTTTCCTGATTATATAATTGATACTAGGCGACTTGGGTTTGTATCCATAGTTTTTTAATTCTTCTTCACCGTCCTCCAAATTAGCATCGTGGAGGTCATGGAAGGTGTTAGTAGTAGATGGAAACATAATGAAAAGAGGAACAGAGATTGGAAAGGGACCGAGTTCCAACGAGTCCATCAGATCAAAGAAGGGCCACGAACTCGCGCCTCCCGTTGATACAAGGCGTATCTCTTGGCGGTGGCGGTGGCAGTGGCGTCGACGGAGCTTCTCCATCTTGTTGCAGCACTGTGTGGCGGAGCGAGTGGGGATGGCAGCGGCAATCCCTTCCCATTGTGGGTGTTCTGCGGAGTAGCAGTAGCGGTGGTAAGCTTGGATAAGGTGCATAGTTTGGAGGTGGAGCCCTCGCATGGTTGGATGGGGATGGTGTGGACATTATGAAACTGCTGCTAGGGTCTACTCGGGGGTTTCGTGGATGATGTTCTTATTTTAAAATGAGTTAGAATAATAATTTTTACAAAAAAATTAATTTACACTTGCAGTTGCAGGCCTATAGTACAGAATATGTACATTACATCAAAGTGTTTCGGCATTAGTTTCCATTACAATAAAGATTGCCATTGCCATTGCCTACGTGAAGACATGAATGAGGACCTCATTCAGAGTTGTAGAAGTACACAAATCAAATCAAATCAATTGCGGGTATAGTAAGTGTATCTGTGCAAAAGCAAAAGCAAAATGTTCATATACACACAAACTCTTCCAAGATCTCATCGCATTCCTACTAAAAAATCCAAAATATAACTCGAGAAGGCATTATTGCAAGGGACAAGTGGGATATGTTCCATAATGTGTTGTTAAGAACAAGTCCAAACAAACAAAATATCATGACGCTGATTTGTTATTCAACTAGTTGCTACTTGTTATCTAAATCCTTTTTAGGCTTCAGTTATATTCATTGTATTTAAGTTGTTGAAAATGGAGTAACAAGTCGTCTGCAAATCCTGTGGTTTAAGAGAATTCTGTCACTTACAGCAATTAAACTTCAGCTTTGACTGGGACCTATCATCTTCTATGTAAGAAATTGACTCAAGTCAACTCCATGGGTTGTGTTATGTGAAGGGGAGAGTAGCTAAGAATTAATGGACCCCCATCCCCATGCCATGAATATATGCATGCTAGTCGCTAGTCACAAATCATCAACATCACTCACTTGTCTTTCCTTTGCTCATCTTTGAATTTGAGGAGGAACAGTCATGCAATTCCTAGGCCAGCAAGAGCTTGCTCCCTGCATTTTCAATTTACGTGAGCACATGCTTGGCAGCCCAAACAGTCTAGTGTTTCAGCTGGATGTTATATGCATATTCTACAGAGTACAACACTACACAAAGTAGGAAATTTCTGATAAAAACATCTCCAAGTCCCCATCCCCTCTCTCTTGTTACCTTATTTGTATCTTTACTCCTATTTGGCTTTTTCACTTGCTAAACTCTGGTTTGTAGTCTAATCCTGGTCATTGTCTGCTGCTGCTCACATATTTAGTGGTGACTATCATGGTATGACTCATGGATACTACTCTCAACTAATTGATGCATCAACAGCTTTAAAACAAAAATGATTGATGCCAAAGTAAACTAACGAGACTATTTAAGTGTACTACTGCAATGGTGGATAGCAGCTTATGCTTATCCGAAGTAACACAGTCAACTTGTCCCATGCCCACACACCAAAAACGAAAGTCAGAAAGCCAGGATTTACCGCCAAGGTGTTCCACTTCAGATTTTCAAGCGACTCAGCAAGCTCCACTTGTTTTGAAGCAGTTGCAAGTAATGCCTAAAATAATGAAGGTTTCAGTGGTTAATAACAGTGACAATTATACATACACCCTGGGTTGTTTAAAGCAGCAGTCTTCTTAAAAAGAAGGATAGATTACATTTTTTGTCTTCTGCAGATCATACTCTATAGATTTAATTCGACTCAACGACTCAAGAAGCATGCCCTCTTTCTCAGGTGGAATATCAGTGGGCTTTTCGACCAGTTCATTTACTGTTGCTTCTAATTGTTGCAGCCTCTGCCAGCATGGATGGAGCTGGTCCTCTTTTATTTCCTCTGAAATCTCTTGCATTTGACAATTTGAATCTGCCAACGGATGGTTAGACTGGGTTACTATTCGCCTTTCTGCATGCTGCACTGAGAATGTTCTTCGTATCCTTGGAAGCAATAGACATATCCACATAAATAATTTGATAATTAAATGGACAACAAAACTTGTTGCATGGGGAATCAATTTCCTCCTGTGCGCTTCCTCATCAACACCACTGGGTGAATCATCTGTCAAAAGTACCAAATCATTGAAGTGAATTCTGATCAAGACAGAAAGAGAAAGCATGTATCAATGCCTAATCAGGACTTAAAAGGATGCTTTGCCCATCAACTATGTATTTAGAAGTTGTAAGATGCAATCTAGTTTTGAGGCTTGAAAATAGCATCATGGATCATCACCACATTCATAAAATTCCAATAAAAGATAATAAAATTGATAAACTGCATAGCAAACCAACAAGATAATCATTAAACCAAGTTTCAATTAGAAGAGAAATTGTGGAGTCACATACTTGGTTCTGTCTCATTTACAGATCTTGTAGTATCATGCGCAACCAAGCTGCTTACATCGGCACCACCATCTGTTCTTGCCTGGTGAAGATGTATATGGTAAGCTATTAGTTATATGATGCATCAAGTGTGTTGTCTTATTGACATGTTCCAAAATCATGCACTGCACTTTTTACAGTAATTCAGTTATCATAGTTCAAACTGAAATTTTATTATATTCCTTCGGAATACAATTCACTTAACATGGAAAAATTAGCATGCAGAAGCCAACATTATGCATCAGTAATTTTCAGTCATCCACACAAATACTTTAGAAAATAGTTTCGCCTCATCTTTTGTGGCTTCTGTACTAACATAATTAAAAAATGAGATAAATGAAACTTCTTCATGAAAGAAAAGGTTTCAAAATCACACGAACGAAATATGATTCAACAGAATGATGCATTCATTTTCACTTGTGCTATCTTCTTTTGGCTCTCCATTCTCTTCCCTCATTTACAACTGTCAACAAACATTAAGAAAGCTACATCACAAGTAACTGGCTTTAAGTAAAACAGTAAAAGATCTACTTGAGGGGATATGGGATGGCTGGCTTTCATAGGATATTTACTATAACACAATCCTATATGCTTACAGAAAAGAAAGCAGCAAGAAAGCCAAATGCTCACTTCCTTAAACATTGGCATTTCTTGAGTGAAGCCCATAGTATATAGCCTTGTATCTGAGCCTGGATCTTCAGCAGATATTTCACTTCTTGAAACCTGCAGTAATATCATATGCATATTGATATGTACAAGATACAAAATTTACAAGATTGATTCTTCTGCCACCAACCTTAGAGGCAAACAATTTGATTTCTATATCATCATCATCAGAAGAACTTTTAATTTTTCTCAAGTAAATTGCTTCTCCAGCGTAAACAAGCTGCAAGTAGAATATATATTTGCTTTTAAGTCAGAAACGCTGTAAGCATATGCAGAAGTTTTATAAATAGAATTTGCAAACACCAGTCTAAACTAACAATCAATACACCAATTCAATTGGGTAACATTGCTTGATACTAACTAGGATCATACTTTCATTATTTCTTGATCATTCCATGGCCCCTTGTCAGATCTAAGACAACCCACTTCATTTGGGCATGAACAGTGTCCACCAAGAAAGTTTGGCAATTGGCTGTTTAAAATACCAACACAAGTTTCACAGAAGTTGCGGAAGAATTTCATCCATAATGAGATGTAAGATATCACATTAACATAAATGAAATTGATCAAACCTCGAGTCAATGACCTCCAACAACTTATTCTGGAATTTATTGCCTAAAACCTGGGGCACCAGAATGATTTTGTTCAGAAAACAAAAAAAAAAAGAAAAAAAACCTCACACCAGTAAATTTAGGGACAGATTCGCAACATCTCATACATTTATTTTTGAAGTAGTTTTTGGGTCAAGAAAGCTTTTCGCAGTGTTCCACAGAAATTTGAATCCACTACCGGCATTAACGATAAACATCTGATGTAGTGTCTGTTGAAAACTAGCTAATGTCAGAGACAATCACAAGCAAATTCACAAGTGACTTAAATGATCTTGTTATGTAATGATTACCACCTCAGGATAATTGTCACCGTCAATTTGCTGCATGCGCATAACCAGGTCATGTGCAACCTTGCCAAAGCTCACAAAATTCTGTATAGTTAACAAACATAAGTGACACACGTATCAGTGATATCAATTACTGTAAGGCACTGGGCTCTGAAATTACCAGGCCTTGCACATCCAATATGGTTACAGTAGAATCTATGTGCCTCCTGGCTGCAATAGAACATGCAGGAAATTTCTCAGCAAAAGTCTTCTCAAACCCTTGAACATGATATTTTAAGAACCGGTCGACAGTTGTTACACTCATTAGCTTGCTAGGTTCAATTTTTCCAAGTCTTTCAATATAAACAGGTCGGCCTTCCTTGTCTACCCCATGATAACCATGAGGGTAATACCGCTGGACTTCTTCATATTCATCATATACAAAATCCTAAACTTGCAATGCAATGTTAATGAATCTGTTAGATCATTTGGAAATTAAAGTGAAAAAAGAAGTGATGATGCTGATACGCTGAAAATTTTGCGAAGGTCAAATAATTGCATGTTACCTGTATAATATTATCTACTCCATTTTCTTTCCTCCAATTGATCATATCCGACCACATCTGTACAGTTTTATCAAGGTCAAATTTCCTTGCCTTTAGAAACCTGAAATCACGAGCCTGCAAATTAGTGGATCATATTCCCCATAAGTTATGGAAGAAACAATGGGAGTAGAAGACGACAATTGCTTCCTAAACAAAAAGGGTGAGAAAAGAAAGCTAATGAATATAAACACTACCAATATAAAGTACTATAAATTGGAAGCATTCAAGCACAGTGAGCACTTTAGTTCACTTTCACCGTAGAAGTATGCATTTACTCTATCATTCCATAATTGAATAACTGATATTTTTCTAAATGCATATCAAATATCAGGCATAACTTAGTTTTGTTCTTTGGTCCTTTTACATCTGGATCTGCACACAGCTGAATAGTTATATTAATTCCAGAATAATCTCCACTATAAAGTTCACTGCAATAACCATTCTCAAAGATGCCAGACTAGTATAAGTTGAAAGCATCAAATCAAATCATTGAATTACCTCAAAAGAGTGTGGTAATCGTCGAGGCGAGGAGGAAGCAGATCTTTGACAACCAGTGCTTGACGAAATGAATTTACAGCCTCTTCCTCCTCTGCGTCCCGAATATCATTGACGGAAATCCCGGCGTACCGACAATCGGTGACTCTCCTTCCACGCTTCCTAAGACTGTTAGTGAGTTTGGTGGATGCAGTCATTGCCTTCTTCTTCAGAGATCTGACTCTCCTTCTGCGCTTCTCGTCTTCGGAGGGCTCCAGATCCAATCCGCTAGACCTCTCACTCTCATAAACCGAAACTACCAAAGAAAAACGCAACCGCATTACATCTCATTGCAATACAATTCACCATCACTCCCTAGCTCAATCTGGATTCTATAGTTGTTCACCTGGCATCTTTGATACAGCTGGAATTCACACAAAATCTGAAAAACAAGAAGTCAGAAAATCGTAAGACAGCGAAAAGTCAAAGCTAGAAGAAGATCAATGGGATGTGGAAGATTCAACAACCAAACCAAAACCTTTAGAGCATAATAAAAGAGAAGCGAAGCATCTGAATGGCGTTATAAAGAAATGAAATGCGGAAACAGAACAGGGAATCTCAATCAATACCTTGCACTAAACTGCGTTCACACGATTCATGAATTCGCAGTAACTGGTGGATTCGTAGATATAAATACGCACACGTGCCAGAGGAGATGAGATGCGATGCGATGGAGAGCCTCTGGCTCTCTCTCTCTCTCCCTGAAATTGCTTTCAGTCTACGAACGTATTTTTACGCCACTTTTGTGCTTTATGTTTTTATCTCAGAACCTCTGTTATGTTGTGTTATGCCTCCGGTGTCTTCTGTGAAATAATAATGAAAGACAGCTGGGTTAAGCTTTGAGCAAAGCCAAAGCCAAAGCCATAGCCAAAGGCTGTTGGTTGTCGTTAGGGATGATGGTTATCTTACTCTTGGAACTGTCGTTTGGTTAACGGCGTGGACGAAGGTAATCCAAATAATCTTCTGTTCAGTTTTACTCTATTTTATTCTGTTTCATAAAATTTCAGCTATTTATTTTACAGATTTTATGCGAGACTTACATAAATAAATGACTGAGACTTATTAGACATAATAAAAAACCGTAATATGAAGACAAAATATCTAGACTCAATCGGAGGATATTATTATTAGGTGCACCATTGTGTTCACGCTACGCATACACAGGCATTTTACTAACTCCCTACCTTACGGTAGGTAGCTTAGCTCCCACACGATACGACTGCGTACTTACAATATTTTAGTATCTGTTCAAACTCAACGGTAAATCTACGTCCCCGTGGCACAAATCGAGATTATGACAAAATCATTATTAATTAATTAAAAATATAGTTTGAAATTCAATTTGATATGGTGTCACAAAGATTCACTCGTAATTCTTTTCCTATTATAAGAAAATAATCTAATTTTCATTTCATAACGTAAGGTAAGGTTATTTTGTAAAAAGAAAAATAAGTAAGTGAAATATGTTTGACTTATCTAGTTGCAATTTTTTGTTTTTAAAAATAAAAAAACCACAACAATTTTACAGAAATTAGAAAACATCGTTTCTATGAATTTTGACAACAAGTTTTCTTTGACAGAAAACCAACATATCC
>JANKYE010000013.1:14194808-14207863 GCA_032467995.1 Erythroxylum dillonii | reverse complement strand
AAAAAAAATGAAGCGATTTTGGTTAAACTGTGATTCGTTCGGTAATGAGTTGGGTTCCGGAATCGGGTCCCAACAATCCTTATCATTGAGAGGAGCTTCATCACCATTATCATTCAAATTTAATGCACCAAATGACATGTCAATGCTTTCTCATCCAAGATTATCTTCCAAATTCAAATCACTCATATCAACCAAATTGGGTTCTTTAGAAACCCAATCTGCTAAAACATCAATATTATTAATGGAAATTGAATCATTTGAACAACTTGTGCTACTAAGACTCCTAGTACACAATTAAATTGAATTATTAGAAAATATAAGAAATTATATCAAAATTAATAATGATAATAATGAAAATAACATACCTTTCCCGAAGCTTTAAATTCTAACGAACATAAACCAATTCATTCAACCTCTTATGCTCTAATCTATTCCTTATCTTGGAATGGATAAATTCGAATGTGTTCCAGTTTCGTTCATGCCCAATTGCACTCACACATTAACTTAAAATCCGAATCGCAAACCTTTTCAATTCTGGAACACAACATCCGAATTGATCCCACCAAGAAACTGCAAGTTATAAGATAACAAAAGTAGTGTTATAAACAAAATAAAATGATAAATAATTTTCAACAAATAAGAAATAGGAAATAAGTAATACTTGGAGAAAGTTTTCCTCTTTGTCGAATAGCAATTGGCATCCCAAAATCCCTATAAGACAACTTATAAAGCTCCATTTGTGAGCTTAAAACATCTTGCATTGAGTCATGAGGAACCATTGTTGTAATTGTGAAAAGCACTCCTCTACTAACTTCAGCTTGCTTTTCAACATCCAGTCTAAAATACACACTAAGATTCAAAAATGCCCTAGCTGTAAACAATGGAGAAGAAAGTTGTCTCCCCCTTCTCTCATTAATGATTGAGAGATATGGTAGGTATAAAGAAGGCCTATTTTCAAATTGGCCTTAATCGCTTTCGTCGCTCTTTCCATAGCATCAAAAATATATCCCATTGTTGGCTTTTCTTTACTATCAGCCAATCGAAGCACCCTCACCAAAGGCTCAAAATCTCGGATAACGAATTGACATTGCAACCAAAATTTCCTATCTTCCAGTATAATATTACAAACCTTCATTTCAGCATTAGACCTAGCATGCTGAGATGCAACCCACTTATCACTTATAAACATTTGCATTAACTCCTTCTTCATCGAAACAAAAGACTGAAGTGATAAGAAATTTGTTGCAAATCTTGTCACAACAGGGTGACACAAATTCCTACCATTGGTAAATTCCCTTCTCATTAAATTCAAAACCCATGCACGATTATAAATAAATTTTGTCACCATTTTTGCCTTCTGCATGGTCTCATCAATAACAAGAAAATATCGAGGATCTCTTATGTTCTCCAGCATTAAGTCAATGCAATGTGCAACATAAGGAGTCCAAAAAATAAATTATAGGTACTCTGCAACCTTTTCCCTGCCGCTTTATAAGCGAAATCATTGTTAGTAATAAACTAAACAATGTTTTTTCCATCCCTACTTCATTCACAACTTCATCAAATATCACAAACAAAGTATCAACATTTCTAATCAGGCTAGATGCATCAATAGATTTTAAAAATATAGAGCCATTTGAAGAATAAAATAAAAAATTTATAATAGGCTCTTGTCTCCTATTTGTCCAACCATCTCACATAATTGAGCATCCATTAAAACCCCAAATCACTCTTCTTTCAACCAAATAAGTTCTATTTCAGAAACAGCACAACTCAAAAGTTTACCTCTTAAGTCATCAATCGATGGCCCTTTGTATCCTGGACCATAAGAGGCTATGGCATTTATCATAGGTTGATAATAATATGATTGAGAAGCATTAAATGACGAACCTATATCATACCACCATCTAACTACTTCCATATCCATATTGTGATCCACATCTCTTGTCTGCATTGCACTACGAATTGAAAGTTAGGCTCCACGAGTTGTTCGTGGTGTAAAGAAACTAGACACTTGCCTTCTTCTCTTCCTCACATCAGATTCTTCAGGATCCTGAGACTGATATGGAACACTACCAGTACTACTACCACTACCACTTCCACCTTCAACATTTCCATAATCACCACGGAAACCAGAAAACGAACTTCCACTACCAATTTCAAAATTCAATCTTTCATTTCTATTTTTCTCAAATTAATATTCATCAAGCAATGTTTTCATCTATCAATTGACATCATGACTTACTTTTTTACATGCTTCTACATCTCCTTTAACCCCAGCTAAATGCCTTTTGAATTGGGTAATTCCTCCACCTTTCAAATGTTTGTTACAAAACAAGCAAGTGGTATGATTCTTTTGACCGAGAACCACACCAGTGTGAGCCCAACCTGGGTCATTGTATCTTCCTGAACTAGGTTGATCGGGAGTATTTAAACTTCCTTCCATTTATCAGTACACAAAAAATAAATAACACATAATTTCAGTACACAATGACAATATGCACAAAGCTAACAATTCAAACATTCAAAATATATAATAAGTAACACAAAACATACTCCAACAATTTACAATTTCAACAATTACAAAACAATCGTAATATCATTTCCACTTCCTTCCATTTCCAGCAATCATAATATCATTTCCACTTCTTTCCATTCCTAACAATTTCCAATTCCAACAATCACAAAACATTCATAATTACATTTCCATTCCAACAATAACCAACAATTTTCAATCCTAACAATTACAAAATAATCATAATTTCATTGCCATTTCATTCCATTTCCAAAAATTTCCAATCCTAACAATTACAAAACAATCATAATTCCATTTCCATTTTATTTCATTTCCAACAATTTCCAATCATAATTCCATTTCCAAAAATTTTCATTCCTAACAATTACAAAACAATCATAATTCCATTTCCATTCCATTCCATTTCCAATCCTAACAATTACAAAACAATCATAATTCCATTTCCATTTCCAACAATTTCCAATCCTAACAATTACAAAACAATCATAATTCCATTTCCAACAATTTCCAATCCTAGCAATTACAAAACAATCATAATTTCATTCCATTTCCAACAATTTCCAATCCTAACAATTACAAAACAATCATAATTCCATTTCCATCCCATTCCATTTCTAACCATTTCCAATCCTAACAATTACAAAACAATCATAATTCCATTTCCATTTTATTCCATTTCCAACAATTTCCAATCATAATTTCATTTCCATTTCATTCCATTTCCAAAAATTTTCAATCCTAACAATTACAAAACAATCATAATTCCATTTCCATTCCATTCCATTTTCAATCCTAACAATTACAAAACAATCATAATTCCATTTCCATTTCCAACAATTTCCAATCCTAACAATTACAAAACAATCATAATTTCATTTCCATGCCATTCCATTTACAACAATTTCCAATCCTAGCAATTACAAAACAATCATAATTTCATTTCCATTTCATTCCATTTCCAACAATTTCTAATCCTAACAATTTCAAAACAATCATAATTCCATTTACATCCCATTCCATTTCTAACCATTTCCAATCCTAACAACTACAAAATAATCATAATTTTATTTCCATTCCATTCCATTTCCAACAATTTCCAATAATTCTATTTCCATTTCATTCCATTTCCAACAATTTCTAATCATAATAATTACAAAACAATCATAATTCCATTCAACATCCAACAATTTCCAATCTTAATTAACACAAAACGTTCATAATTCTATTTCTAACAAACCATAATATTATACACACCATTTTATATTTCGTTCTTAAATATATATGATGCTTTTATAATTCTTAATCGACATTGATAACTATAAATATAAATTGGAATCTACAAGTATACAACATATTCACAATTCGCAATTTGATATCATTACCAATTTTAAATATTTATGATTCCCTACACATATATATTACCATTCCATTAAAATTCAACATCTTTTAACTTTTATAGTCAATTAATTATTTACCTAGCTAAAACTAATACTCAAATAAGCAAACACTATCGTTATTAACTACAATCAAATTATTATTAATTTCTAATTTCATAATTTTATACTTAATTAATTATTTACCAACATTCAATATCAAAATATTAAAAATGAATTACCATTTAACAAATATTAAGAATGTGTCAATGATTTAAGCTTTTTCAATTTTACTAATTTTTTTATCAATTTTACAATTTTACATTTAATTATTAATTTCACATTTGATTGTCAATTTTACAATTAGATTTAAATGTTGATTTGGTTTTGATTATCAAACTCAATTTCATATTCAATTGCACAAACTCAAATTCAATCTCATTCATCAATAATTCAACAATTCAATATTAATACAGTAAATCTACTAAATCACAATCACCATTCCAAATTTAATTTCCAATTGGACCAATCATCAATCCACTTCCAAAATGCAAAATGCCAAAATTCAATTCCAATTTCAATTCAACTTCAACAATAACAAATGACAAAAATCAAAACTTCACTTCAATTCAACCGAAATCAGCTTCAACATTCACACATTCCCATTGCTCATTCTCAGCCGAAATCAACCTCTAGGATTTTCCCCATATCCAACACAACAACATCAATTTTTAACCCGAAATCCACCGTCATCCAACAACCAACACAATCACAGAAGCAATCAATTTCAAAATGCCATGAAAAATGAAACAAAATAAAAAACATACACCCCAAAACAATCGGGTCTTCGGCAATTCGAGTCGATGTCGGGTCGTGTGGTTTATCCGTCTGAGGCTCTGACCTGCAGTGGTCGTGTGGTGCGTCGAAGGAAGAGAGACTACGAGGAGGGTGGAGGAGAAGGCGGTGAGGAGTGGGCTGAGAGCCTGAGACCAAACCGTTGAAGCCTAGAAGGGAGAAAGCAAATAAACTACCGGTCGAAGACTCGAAGGGGGAGGACTGGAGAACTGGAGGAGACGTCAACGACGAGACACCGAGAGAGAGATCGAAGAAGAGAGGAGGCGTGCGGCATGTGTCGAAGAAGAGAGAGTGAGAGATCAAATAATCCAGAAGAGGGTTGTTTTAGGTTAAAAACTTTCGGAAATTGCAAGTTAGTCCTTGAAATTTTTGAAATTTTCGGTATTGCCCGAAATTGATGGTTCTAGCTAGTACCGTTCAGTAAACGCCGATACCGACCGGTATCTAAGCCCGGTACCGACCGGTATCTAAGCCCGGTACCGACGTTCACCGATTTTGTACCATTTTTCGGCTAGTACTGTACGAAATTCATTTCTTTGCCTCGTATACTGGGAATCTTTATGGAAATAGAATCCCTCCTACAATAGAATATGGAAACAAAATCCTACATAGACTGGGATACTATTTAACTTTCCATATCCCCTAACAATGCAAAAAAACTGAATTTTCTCGTCCAACCCTACATCCCAACAAATTCTTCACGGAACATCAAATTTAATGGATGAGAAGTTAAAGCAAAAGCAAGTTTATTTTGTTATAATAAAGACCAAATTTTGTAACCGACTCCAACCTAACAATTCTGGTTTCACCTTCAATTTGCAAATTTTGATGCACTTTCAGCTTCTGAGAACTCGTTACCTAAGTATTAATTCACCGTGCGCAGCTGCTTTAAGTAGAAATAAATTTTGTTTAAGCCACTGATTAAATAAATATGAGGTACATTTATAAATACATTCTTGGCTCTCTACTGCAGCGATGAATAGGCCTTCTGATAGATAAATTGCTTGTTCAAATCATCACTCTTTTATAAGCATATGAGAAACCTTTGTGCTTTTGGTTGGTTTAAAGCCCTAGAACCCTTTTACATGTCACAAGATGCCAGGTATGAAAGTTGAATGCTGTATGCTTCTTTTAGCTCTGCCAAAACCTCTGCTATTGTTGGCCTCTGTAGGGCATCTCTCTCTACAGACCTTACAGCAACTGTAGCTGCCCTTCTCATGCTTTCCACATGAAACGTTCCCTTCAAGCTCTCGTCCACTATCTCAAATGCACCTGCCTGCAAGTAGGGCTTGGCCTGTAGTCACAATCAGAACACAAGCTCATCATATGTCATAAAATATTAACTTCTAGCCAACAGAAGTGTCAAAAATGTAGACAGCTCAAGTTTTAACCCACCATACTAAATAAGGAAGCAACTGGCTATGTAAATTCTATAAATTAACTTCTAGATATGAAGGAAGGCTTGGAATTACCCATAGCACCAAATTGAAGGAATCAGGGCTTCCGGTATGCCGCAGCGGTTCTCTTCCGCATATTAACTCCAGGAGAACAACACCAAAGCTATAGACATCACTTTTCTCTGTGAGCTGCTGAGTAGAATAGTACCTGCATATATAGCATGATCTAGTAAGAATTTTTTTAATCAAGAATCAAATGTTGTATGTTAAGGATATGAATGACATACTCAGGGTCAAGGTAACCTGCAGTGCCCTTTACAACTGTGGTAACGTGGCTTGCATCCGCATGCACAACTTGCTTGGAAAGGCCAAAGTCACAGACCTTGGCGTTCATCTCCTTGTCCAATAATATATTGCTACACTTGACATCACGGTGTATGATTCGAGGATCACTCCCATTGTGCAAGTAATCCAGTCCTAAAATAGCGTTAGTGATGTTGTAACGATCTAGTAACAAAACCTCACAGGGAATAGAGAAACAAACTAGTACTTCCCTTGGGACCTACTTTAGTAAACATTTTTGTCCATAAGGGCTAATGTTTGGACAATACACTACCTGAAATTAGACGGATTTCAATACATGCTCGTAGATCTTACCATGTAGTTGAAGGATATGCAATAGATGTCGTACCTTTTGCAGCATCAACAGCAATTTTCAGTCTGCGAACCCAGCTTAAAGAAACTTTTTGACTGTGAGGACCTAGAAGAAGACAACAGAAGGGAATTTTAATTATATAACATTTAAATATGCATGTATATAGGATTTACATAATACCATAAAGGTGATCAGCCAGCGATCCACCAGGCAGATACTCATACACCAGTATCTGCTGCTTTGATTCGTAGCAAAATCCTTCCAGGCATACAAGATTCTGGTGACGAATTTGTGATAGGATATGTACCTAACAGCAATCCACATTCAAAGTTCAGCTAACTGTGAATACAGTAGAGAAAGTTCAACATCATTCGCTCGGTGATATCTGTCAGCGCTTATCTGACAGACTATATTAGGCGTCGGAGTAGTCAAGTTTGACGAGTCCATATTTGCAGCGTGAAATGGAATACAGCCAAATGCAAGAATTAAGATGATGACCTCATTAATGAAAGAATCAGCCCCAAGTTGAGTTCTATCAAACCGCACTTTCACGGCTACCAACGTGCCATCTGAAAGCTTTCCAAGGTAAACAGAACCAAAACTGCCACGACCGATCACCTGTTTAAAGTTGGTTGTGGCTGATTTGACTTCTTTGTAAGAGAAAATTCTTGCAGCATTCCAGTTTCTCATTTCTATTGCAGATCCTGAGCAGCGAAGGTGAATGCAAAAAAAAAAAAATTAATTAATTAATTAATTATGAACTTTTGTATCATAACATGTGGATTTCCACTTACTTTCTGCGTAAGTAGCTTCATCTCTTCCTTTCCTTGTGTAAACGAATACTGAAAGAGAAACAACAAGAAGGATGAGGAGGGCTCCTCCAACTGCACCGAGTATAACTGACATATGATTATCTTTATGTGGTTTCTCCCTAGGCACGATAGTGACTTGAGGAGTCTCAATAGAAGTGCTGGTCGAATCATCGTTGCACGTCATTGTAGCAAAGGAAAGACACTTGTTCCCTGATGTCCTGCAGAAATTTTGATTAATGAGCATACGCAAATGAATAGTAATAGTAAACAAGAGTCATTATCGTACCTTATTTCCAAACTATCTTTGTTAAGAGATTGAGGGAGAGAACCCAGTAATTTATTGTTCTCCAGATTCCTTAAGAATGCAATAGATATTTCTCATCCAGTGAGATGTTTCAAAAGTTAGAAGCAGAATGATTGGCTCAGTACTGGTAGATTTCGGTATTATGAGCTAACTTACAGGAAATGAAGATCCTCCAAGTAACCCAAGCCATCAGGAACTATTCCTTGCAAATTATTACTCTGAAGATCCCTTCATGATGAATAAACAGAATGAGAAAAACCGTATCCCATTTCGGGGCATTAATGGCTGACACGCGGCACGGGTACGAAAGCGCATAAACTTATCATAGCCTTAATTTTTCAATTTCACTCGAGAAATATTTACTTACAAGATTTGAAGGTTAGCTAAGTTCACCAATTCACTTCCAAAGGATGTTAGGCTGTTGAAACTCAGGTTCCTGAAAGTGCCAACTGATCAGATCAAACCGCACTTTTTTTTTTTTTTAATAGAAGGAAAACTTGCCATTTAAATTGTTCAAGAGGGATACACTACAGCTTCTCAAGTTGTTGGAGGCTCCCCAAGTTCCGTATCTCTCCAGTTAGTGAAGTGTTATGTAAATCCCTGAATCATAAGACGAATCGATGACAAACAAAAGCAGCTAAGTAACAATGAAAACGCTATTGTGAAGTCAATAACTTACAGAGTTTTAAGATCCAGTAAGTCACCAAATGCTGGACTGATGGACCTTAACTTGATGTCTGAAAGCCACCTGAAAAGGGGAAGTAAGAAATAAAATACTGATATCCGACATGGGAAGTAGAGAACACAAAAAAAAAAAAAAAAAAAAAAGCACATATTTGTTACTCACATTGATGTAACTAGGCTTCCTTCACATCCAATATGGTTCCATGGTGTTGGAGAGCATGGATCATCCTCCCAACCAAGATCTAAACCAGCCGATTCCTGAATAACTTGAAGCGCCGATACTGCACAAAATTCAAACAGAAACAATTTTATCAAATTGCGAGAACTTTCAAGATGGCCAACTCATAGGAATTGGTGTACCTGTGGTTGAAGAAGCCTCCGGTGGAATGTATATAATCTCATACACCTCAATGCCATTTATCTGGGGACTGAAGCTGATACTTTTGAGTGTGATATTTAAGCTCTGAACTCCTTTGCGAGTCAAATATAAAGCACTGGCTTCTGACAGTTTTACTGTGTAATTTGACTCTATAACATCTCCATTTAGTAAAACATCGAAAGAAGGTGACACAGGGAGAATCCCGGCAAAATACAGGACAATGTAGTAGTCCCCTAGTGTATCAAGTGCAAGGTTATAAGTTAAGACATCTCTTCTTGCCAAAACCCGAGCATCTTGAAGAACAGCAGCAGGAGGGATCTCACTTATACTTGACATATTCAAGCTGAGCATGATATTAAACCCAGTTGACACATGAAATGGTGTATAGTTCTGATCAGCATCCCAGATACGATCATATGGGTCCAAAGGGTACCTGTTTAACTCCAATCAGTTGGAAACTTCATAAGCATAGCAAAACACTGAATGAAGAATAGGATTAAAAAACGATCTTACCTCAAGGATCCATTAGAGGAACCACTATCGATGCGATAATGCTTCCTAAGTAAGTTAGTTGGGAGATCTCCAACTCCGCTCTGATAAGCTCCTGGAGGAAGTGGCCTAAGTTCGAGTGATGAGATAACAGGAGATCCACCTCTTGGAATAGCATGTAAACAGAATGAGAGTGCGTCGTTGTTGACCGGCCGCCACACGAACTCCTCCGTCCAGGGATCTTTAATAGCAAGGTTTATGGTACTACTCATCGAAGTACCGAGAGAAACGAAGAATGTAGGAGGTTTCCGAAGCCTGTCATAGTTCTTATACACGAACTGCGCTCTGACTAGAAACAAGGAAGACTGGTTGTTTAATGGTAGCCTGTAACAGTTGCGATCCTGAGTATCTGGGAAAAAACGGACTGGAACACCAGACGAGGATGAGCCCTCAATGTAATCAGTGGTAGTGGTGTTGCCAATGCTTATATATGGACCATCTGCGACCCATGAAATGCTGTTTGAATCGACATAATCAGTAATTCCACCACAGGACAAGCTCAAGAAACCTGTGTAACGGACACATCCAAAAAAATGAGGGTAAGGTATCTGCACTTTGACCTGCCAGTACATGAAAAGTTCTGATTCCATTAAATTTGAGGCAGCTAATAATAGGCCTACACAAAAATTAAGTTCTTATTCTTTTCCTAAACAACAGAGACATCGAACTCAGACCAGCTTTATTAACCAAGGCAGTAAATAGCAGAAAGCATGCAGAACTTTGTCAACTAAAAGAGTTGAACTGTAAAGAGCAACAGTCAATGACAAGGGCCAAAGCATACCATCTTGGTCGCAGAAACCAACTACGCTAAGATGACATAGCAGAATGAAGCCAATCCAGAAGCACCTGGGGTCCATAGAACCAGACTCTTTAGGCTCAGATGGAATCCAACAAGCAGAAGAATTCGAAATTCCTATATTTATGCAAGACAAAGAACAAGTCGGAAGTTGGAAGTTTCCAACTGTATGTTTAGCAAGAATGCATGATTAAAACCAATATAAATCTGCAGGGACCTTTAGAAAGTATTCCAGTGGTGGGGTGGCAAATAGATAAGAGAAGTGATGATTATAACGTGGTTAGAATGATGGTGGTTGTTATTGTGCTTCTGTTATGCAATCCAACCCAAACTAGGTACTTTTCTTTTTCTCTTGAGGCATCTTCTTATATTTCTTATGAGAAATAATTGATATCACCCATTTTCTAAAAGAAGGTGAGATTTGAATGACTAAAAAAAGCTAAGCAAAACTATAAAAGTATAGGATCAGGAGGCTCCTGTCTTCAGTCTTACTCTTGACAGTTGCAAAGCAAGTCAACAACTTATGAATTCATGTTTGAGTCCGTACTATGGTTGAGGCTGCAAAGCAAAACAGCGACTTCAGACATGCGCTTCTAAGAATCGGAACTATCACGAACAGACATTTAACTAATTAACCTTGGAAAAAAGTAACTCTAAAAGCTCCTAGTACAATTGGTATGTGTCGAGTTTTTAGTTGCAATAAATCTGAAGAAGTTAAGGATGTCACAAGGCTTAACGACTACGATACGATTAAGAGTGTTGATTTTGGTGAATGACAAAAACATAGGATGCTTATTGGACCCGCATAACACACAATAGCAATTATGTACATTTTGCGCTTTCTCTCTTTTTAATATCTTTGATTTGAGCTTCGTACTCATGAACCTCCCATCATGTTTTCTTTCTCGCAAAGCAAAGTTAGCCACAGAGTCCAAGTCAATATTGTGACGAACCCAAAATGTGACATAAAGAAACCTCTTCTTTTTTCTCTATGTTTTGTGTTTGCTGCTGCCTGTGATTTGTCCTTCATCTATCCTATAAGCTTATCCCATTCTTATTTTATCTCTATCAAACGAATACCATTATAGTATAGTTGTGCTTCTCTGGAAAAGTACTTGGCATTGGTACAGATGACTTATAATGCACACGAGAACCGGAAGTTTTCTTAACTCATTGAGTTCAGACTGTAAGATTTATGAAAGGAATTGTTGTTTTATTTCATCTTCGTGAATGTTTATACCTACACTTGGTCAATGGATATGAATCATACAATAATAAAATAAATAAAAAATCATACGGTTGTGGTGATTCTATTGAAACTTAAAATGTATGACAGCTCATATTATCCGGCAGTTGAATTTCTTCTTGTGCCTTCTTTTCTTACGTTCCCACTCAAACAAAACCTGGGACTTTGAACTAGGTTTAGTTTGGAGACTAAAAGATTGAATCTTGATCAAGTGAGAGGCTTTGTGAGTATAAAATCCCATTATCTATGATAAGACTTAAATAGTGAATATGAGGAATTATTGAGAAATTAGAAAGTATAATTCATACTTATGCAAAATATGGCATATACATACACGATAATATTAATTTTTGCATATTAATATGGTTGTACATGCATTTATGATATTTTTCGAGTATAATTGAGTTGTTAATGCGATTAAAATGTGATTTGGCAATTTTGATCTATTTAGGATATTTTGAAATTTTTGGTGAATTTTAACAAAAATATTAAAATTTGGACCATTTCTAGTCTAACACGTGGACTGATTAAATATTGACATATAACTTGCATGCATGGTGACATGTGGTAGTCTTAATTGGGTGACAAGTGTAAGACATGCAAAAAATACACGTATTACTATGTTATGGTTAGGAAGAGAATACGGTATCTTTTGTTCTTCGTTGCAACACTCAACACCACAATTCTCTTCCCTGTTCTTCATCACCAAATAGTAAATTGTTAATTTTTTTGTGCTATTGATCTCCTCTCATTGCTAAAACAAGTAAGTAACTCTAATGATGTTTTACGGTGTAAATATATACATGCATGAGTGGGTTTGAGAAGTGTAGTTTCTGCTGGGACCCGATCTCAGGAACCGGATCCCAACCGGAAAACGGAAACGGAAATGAATAGAATCGAAAGCACAAATTCCTTTCGAATTCGTAAACGGAAACGAAACGGAAGCAACTGCCGACATCCGAAAGTGCAAATCTTAAGAAACGAAAAGTTGCGTTGGAACCTTACCCTAAGACCAATCCGAAAATCCGGTATAAATTTTTTTTCCTTTTTTTTACTCATTCCTTTTCTCTTTAATCAATCTCATACCACTCAAACAACACGTAATCCCATTTGGAAACTTAACCATTCCAATCTCACGATCTTTTGCCACGAAATTTCCAAAATCTCAAAATCACTAGAATTGGTCTTAATCAGACATATTCTAATTACATCTTTAAAACTATTATTCTTATTTTAACTTTGCCATAGCCCAATTTTCTCGAAAATCGGGCAGCATAACGGATGTATTTAAAAAAGCCCAAAAATCTGCAAAGGCAAATTACACTTCTAATATCACAACCAATAACACAATCATCAAAATCCATCAGACCCTCCGTCCGGGATCCAAACATTGGCAGAACACACATCTACCTAACACTTCAATAATTCTCAAATATCATCAGAAACATCATATCTCAATTCACAATCCC
>JANKYE010000013.1:14144534-14159545 GCA_032467995.1 Erythroxylum dillonii | reverse complement strand
ATGAAATGACTTTATGGTTTCAAGTGTTTTGTATCTGAAATGGGCCCAAATTATGGTTGAATACTAATGTTTGTAACGATTGTAACTTGTAAATGGAAATATTTTTAAATGACATAGGCCCAATTTGATTAGTAATTTCCACTTA
The DNA here is from genome assembly GCA_032467995.1 of Erythroxylum dillonii. Taxonomy (NCBI): domain Eukaryota; kingdom Viridiplantae; phylum Streptophyta; class Magnoliopsida; order Malpighiales; family Erythroxylaceae; genus Erythroxylum; species Erythroxylum dillonii. Next base: position 14,159,400 of record JANKYE010000013.1, on the reverse strand, counting down.
CATGTACCTTGTTTTAAAGAAACAAAAGTTTTGTAATGAATTTTAACTGAATGATCATTTTAGCATGCCACCCTTGTGGGATAAATACTCGGATATCACCATAGATGTCAGGTACGTGTCTTGCGAGAGTGGGGTACTACACTCCCCTTGTATTAATGATGAGAATTCTTCATAAAATGACTTATTAGTATCATCAAATAATATGTCATCAACATATATTTGCTCTATGACTAAATCATTCTCCTATTTTTAATAAATAAGGAATTATCTACCTTTATTCTTTCAAATTTATTCTTAAGAAAAAAATTACTTAACCTCTCATTCCATGCTTGAGGAGCCTATTGTAGACCATACAGGGCTTCAGTCAATTCCATCACGTAATAAGGACAGTTTTCATCTTCAAAAACTAGAGATTGCTTAACAAACATTTCTTAGTTAATATATACATTTAAGAAGGAACTTTTGATTTCCATTTGGAATTATTTGAAGTTTTTATAACATGCAAAGGTAAGTAAAATTCTAATTGATTCCAGTCTAGAAACAGGTGCATAAGTTTCATCAAAATTAGTACCTTCCTATTGATACTAATTTGTTTCTTACTACCTTACCATTTTCTTTAAGTTGACTTTCGAAATACACAATTAGTTCCAATCACTGACTTGTTTTGCAAACGAGGTTCTAGCTTCCAAACTGATTCAGTTTGTCTTTCATAACTAAAACCCAATTTTCATCAGTAAGAGCCTCTTCAACGATCTTCAGTTCTAGTTGTGAGACGAGGGTAACAAAGTTGTTCTTGAATGAAGATCAGGTTCTTATACTTTCAGAAGGGTCTCTTAAAATGTATTGATATGTATCTTGACCTCTCCATTCTCTTGGTGTTCTTCATTGCATGGGCTCCTGCTGAAAGGAAGCCGTTATAGGTGTAGTCAATGTATTTTTAGGAATCAAGGGATGCTCTTCATCATCTGAATTTGTTATTGTTGTCGAAGTTAGCGCTTTATCAAACACTACATGTATTGATTCTTCTATCTTCTTTGTTCTTTATTATTGATTCTTCTATCTTCTTTGTTCATTTTTATAAAGTCTGAATCCTTTACTATAAAGATAGCTTCATCTGATCTCGCACCAAACTTTCCAAGATTGTTTTTCTCATTATTTAGAACGAAGCACTTTCAACCAAATGTTACAAAGTGAGCGACATTTGGTTTTCTTCATTTCCGCAACTCACAGGGGTTTTTTAGAATAGGTCTTATAAGGCACTTCTTACAAGCAGTGGATATCACTTCTTCCAAATAACCATAACGTAGACCACTTTTGCATGACATTGTTCTGGCTATATAAATGAGAGTCCTTTTTTCTCTCAATAACTTCATTCTGCTGAGGAGTCATTGGCCATGAAAAATTGTTAGATATACCATTTTCATCACAGAACTCTTCAAATTTTATGTTGTCAAATTCTCCTCCATGATCGCTCCAAATTCAAGTAATTTAGTATCCTTTTTTGATGTGAATTTCTCTGCAAAACTTCTCAAAAACTTTAAAAGCATCATCTTCATTTGATAGGAAGTGAACCCATGTAAATACGAAATAATCATCTACTAAAATAAAGCCATAATTTTTACCACCAAAACTTTGACTCCTAGTGGGACCAAATAAATTCATATGCATAAGTTTAAGCGGTTGTTTAGTAGACACAATATTTTTAGGAGGGAAACTGCTTCTGATTTGTTTTCCTTTTAAACAAGCCTCACAAACCTGATTGCTTTCAAACTTCAGGGTAGGTAGTCCTCTTACTAACTCATTCATAGACAATTTCGATGGAATGCTTATGCTAGCATATCCAAATCTTCTGTGCCAGATAAAAAAATCCTTTTCTAAAGAAACAAAACACTTCACACTTTGTGAAGACATGTCTTCCAGTTGAGCACAATATATATTCTGATTTCTAGGACCAAGGAATACAATATTATCATTATGATTTTTAACTATTTCGTAATGAGATGCATAGAAAATGAATTTATAACCTTTCAACATAACTGAATTACACTTAACATTTTATGTTTCAAACTATCAACATAAAGGCCATTATCAATAGAGTTAGAGTCAGAATCACCACTTTTGCTAATTCTGGTGACCTTTGCTTTATTTTTGCCATCAAAGATGACATTACCTCCGTCTTTCCTTTCAATATAATTGAAATGTGATATTTCACTTGTCATATGTCTCAAAAAACCACTGTCGACTATCCATTGATTTTCTATTGTCTCCGTTTTGAAGCATATCTGTAGAACAATATTATCTCATTTACCCAAATTTTTCCAGGTCCTCTCATGTTAGTAGCTTGACCTTTCGGTCTCTAAACATACATTTGACATAATTTCTCCATCTTACAAAAGTTATAGTAATGACTAATGTGACAATGTCTACCACAGTAGAAACATAAAACAGATGAATGAGAATTGCTATAATTTCTACCATATATCTAGTTCCTGCTATTTTGATTATAGCTACTACTGGATTCAACAATGAAATTCTTATATTCCCTAATATTATTGTTTTCATTGTAACCTATTCTAACCTTATCAAAAATGAATTTACCATTGCCAAGTAATGTATCCAAGTTATTCCTTCCATTTACAAAATTTGTAAGATCTTTTTCTAGAGATAAGATCTTTCTAGCATATTTCTCTTTTCCACGTTTCAAGGCGGCAACTTTTTTTTCTAACTATCTCACTTTATCATAATCATTCTCAACCAAAGTATTTTGAAACTTAGCTACTATTTCTTCTAACGCTTCCTTTTCAAAGACATGTTTTCTTATAATCAACTTTAAGAGACACATTTTGGTCACCAAACTCTCATTCACAGATTTTAATGATTTAATCTTACTCTTCATAGATGCATCATTATTCTTGGACTTCTCAACTTCTTTGAAAGACTTCTCTGTCAACTTTTGCACTACTCATACAATTCATGATATGCATTTTTCAATTCATAAACTTTAATATTAGAGTCAAAATAATAGTCCTTATCGTCTCTTGATTTAGCCATGAAGCAAACATTGTTGACTTCTCTTAGCTTTTCTTCTTCAAGATTTTTATAATCCTCATCAAACTAGGCTACAATCATCACTTGCTTTCTAGGTTTTCTATTCTCTGACTTGTCATTTTGAAGAAGAGAATATTTAGGTCTTATATGTCCAGGCTTCTTTTGGTAGTGATCTTAGAATCTTTATTACGACCTCATCATTGGGATATATCTTTCCCAGGTTCTTTAAGATCGTGATGATGTTGTTGAACCATCCGAAGAATTCATCTATGGTTTCTCCCAATTTCATGCCAATAGTTTCGTATTAATGCTCTAAAAGACTTATTCTATGTTTCTTTACCTTATTCATTCCTTGAAAGGTGACTTGTAGTTTATCCCATATTTCCTTTGCTGTAAAGTAGTAGGATATCTTCTCATATTATTTTGGAGATAGTGCACATATCAGATGGTGTTTTTCTTTACCATTTAGTTATGCATTTCTTCTGTCAGCATCAGACTATACTTCTATGTTTTCTGTAGTGGGAAATGTCGCTCTAGCTCTGATGGCTTGCCAAACTCCACTATCTACAAATTGGAGGTAGATTGTCGTTCTCTTTTTCTAGTATGAGTAGTTGTTTCCATTAAAGTAAGGAGTCTTTGGAAAAATTGTCCTTTAACGCTTGTCAAATTGTTTGTCATAATCCATCGTATGCTGTAAAACACAATAAATATGAAACCTCTCTCTTATACTAAATGATAAAGCAAACACATGCAAGAGGGGGGTGAATGTTAGATCAAAAAATTAAGCATGCAAGATTTGATTAAAATGGTAGATTTCAAAACTTGTTTTAGAAATCAAAATTGCAATGGAAGCAAGATAACCAAATCAACATACCAAGCCATACATGATATGATATAAGGAAAATATTTAACATAAGAACAAGAAGGTAGAAATATACTGATTCATTTGCTACAGCTTTAACTCCTCGCTGTGCTATCCTATCCTCGGCAATGTATCCTCTCCTAGGTGATGTATCCTCTTCTCGTTATTGTATCCTCTTCTTGTTATTGTATCCTCGACCAATCTAATCTACCACTTGTTCTCCTTAGACAACTTGGTTAACAAGATCCTTTGGTGGGAAAGGAGAAGAAAACTTGAAGAGATTTTGCCTTAGAAGAAAGAAGCCAAAGATGAGATACCTCTCATGCAAATTTCGGCTAGCTCATGCAAGATAGGAGAGAGAGAGATAAAAATTCAACAGCCCCTTGTATTCTTTCTCTCAATTTCGGTTAAACATCGAAGAAAGAAATTAAGTGCTTCCAATGCATCACTTCCTTCCTTAATCAATCATAAAGAAGCCAATATATGAAAAGACCAATAACCTAAAATGATATATCTCATTTTTGGTTTTGTGATGAAAGAAGGAAGATGGTCCATCAAATGCACCTCTTTCTTCTTTAATTCAATGAATGCTAAATGGTTACATGCTATCATTAAAATACAACCATTAAACCATTTAATGATAAGGTTATTACTCCATTTAATGATGATAAAGCATGTTAAAACCATCTTAAATATATCAAACCAATGCTAAATGTGCAGCTGCACATTTAGCCCGTTAAAATCGAAAATCCACCTCTTTTATCTTTAATAACTTTGATTTAATTTAATTAATCAAATTAAACCAAAGTCTAGCCCATTTCTAAATGTTCATATGGGCTTCTAATTAACAATTAATTCAAGTAAGCCCAAAATTCAATCATAGGCTCTAAAACCTCTATTTGTATTTCTTACATTGCTTAATAACCTTCCTAGAAGCCAAATGGGGAATCCAATTGGACTTATATAATTCAAGCTCCAATAAGCCCGGAATTAATTTAATCTCATTATAATTAATTTTAGCTTATTAACTAAGTACCATTTCACTAAAGACAATTAGTTGAACTCTTGAATTACTAAATATTATGAGAACACATGTGAAATAAATCACTTGTTAATATAGAAATCACGTAAAGTATATCGAATACACAAGAAGGGGGTTGAATTGTGTAATCTTTTCGAAAATATTAGTCTTTTGAGATTTCTTGAATTTCTTTACAAAATTCAAATGATGACAAAAAACACTTCACTAAAGTTTATAAGTAATGCAATCGCACGTAATATTATCTACCCATCTAACAACAAGAAAATTAAAAGATAAAGGATAGAGAATAGACGTCACAATTTTATAATAGTTCACCTTAAACCTTGGGCTAAGTCCAGTCCTTAGAATTTGGATGAGATTTCATTAAACTCTTCAACTTTACAAGTATTCTTTCTACACTTCCAGAGCCTCTTCAGGTCTCTCTCACTATGTATTCTTTATCTACTGTCTTAGCCTCTCTAGGCTCTAGCCTTTCTTTCTCTCTCTAGGAAAGATATTTTTGAGCTTCATGTTACAATAGTATTCGCTCTCTTTCTTTTACACTTTGAAAACAAAATTTCTCTAAGTGTTGTGCAATCAAAATTTGCTCTTGTAAAAGCGCTATTTAGTCTTCGATTAGAACTGATATTTGTAGCCTAAGTCTTTAACCGTCTTCTTTGAGAAACTGCTTCTTGAATCTTCTAGAAACCGTTATTAGTTGAGTCATGTAACTAACTCCAACTAACTGAATAATGTTCTAAAATATCTTCCTTTTATATCGTCTAGGATAATACTTCTTCTTTTATCACGTTTCGTCTTATATTGCGCTTCATCTAGTGTTGCACCTCGTCTGGTATTATGGTTCGTCTGGTGTTGCGCTTTGTCTAGTATCATGTATCGTCTATTGCTGATGTATCATCTTTGATGACGTGCATCGTTTGTTGTTGATGTATCGTCTAGGATGACTAAGTGTTACTTTCATTTTTCTGCACACTTAAATTTCAGAAAATTTCCAAAATTTTCACCAACAATTTTGAGCCAATAAATATACTCTTCAAATCAATTTTTAACACATATAATTCACAATCCCAAATATAATCGCATTTATAGATTAATTATACCCGGAAAATGTCAATGAGTGTATGTACAATCATTTAAATGTGTGCAAAATAATTCAAATTCACTTGCGTGTATACTAAAATATACGTGAACATGAGATGCATTTTCTTAATCCCTCATTGATATCTCACATGTACTATATCTTAGGGGTCTAACCATTAGTATGGGGATGGGATGTTATAGAAGGGTTGAAGACGGTGGCATCTTAGGGGGGGCGCAAAGGAAGGAGCCAAGGGAGGATCTTTGTCCTCTGATGCTGGCATGGATCAGGGAGGATGAGGGATGGAGCAGCACAGCTGGAGAGGGAGCAGTTATCAGTATCATCAGAGATGAAGAGGAGAATGAGAGAGAGAGAACGGCGATGGTGGTGAGTGAAGAAGTGAGAGTCGGTGAGAGAGAGAGAGAAAACAATGAGAAGGAAGGTAGAAGAAGGTTCGGGAGATTGGAGATGGAGAGTCGCACAGACAGAGACGGGGGGGTTGGTTAGAGGACAGCCGACGGCAGCGGTGGTGAGTGAAGAAGTGAGAGTTGGTGAGAGAGAGAGAGAAAAAGAGAGGGAAGGTAGAAAAGGCTCGAGAGAGTGGAGTCGCATAGGGGGTTCATTTAGTTTTAGGGTAAGTTTTACAAAATTGCAAATAGGTCCTTGATACTTTCAAAATTTATGGTACCAACTGATATGTCCTGATATTTTGGATACTAGCCAGTACCGAACGAAAAACAATAGTACGGACCAGTATTAATGGGACGTATGAAAGGAACGATGTTGGGCACCCTTCCCTCGTGAGTCATGGGCCCGACATCCTAAGTGACATCTAAACGCGTATCCCACAAGGGTGGCGTGCCCCCACCATGACAAATATCAAAACAACTCACTTCTCCTATTTCCGAAACCCAACTTTTGATTATAATCACTGAACTTATTCCAATGAACTCTCCTTAACCATCATCGATTCCTCTTCTTGCTCTGATACTATAAGTGTTGGGTCCCATTTCCTAACAGATTTTGGGAAACCCCAAACTAGAATTTCATTTCGAATTGTTTCAATCATTTGTGGTTCTATGTCTCTAGTTTATTTAGAGACAAAAATCATCGCATTAGGAGATCCCATAACAAAGTTATCACTGAAGGCTCGAACAGGGTCTTGACCTCAATCATATTGCACCTGTCTTGGGGAAATTAGCTTAACTATCATATGATTTATTAGATTAAGTTCATCTTAGGACGTCTTGATAGAAGACTTTGAGATCTACAACTTTTATGAAAACCTCGAAGACAGATTCTATCGTCTGAAGGATCAAAAATGGACCAGAAGATAGCAAGAAGCAGGCGAAGCAAAAAGCAGATGAAACAAAATGTAGATGATGCAAAAAGTAGACGATAGCAAGAAGTAGATGAAGCAAAAAACTGAAAAAGAAAAAAAAACAAACAATCAGAGTCAACTTAAGACGATGCAACTCTTAAGACGAAGCAGAGTCAACTTAAGATGAAGCAGAGTCAACTTAAGACGATGCAACTCTTAAGACGAAGTGGAGTCAACTTAAAGCGAAGCAAAGCCAACTTAAGACTCTTAAGATGAAGCGGAGTCAACTTAAGACGAAGCAAAGTCAACATAAGACGATGCAACTCTTAAGATGAAGCGGAGTCAACTTAAGACGAAGCAAAGTCAACATAAGAAAATGCAACTCTTAAGACGAAGTGGAGTCAACTTAAGACGAAACAAAGTCAACTTAAGATGATGCAACTTTTAAGATGAAGCGGAGTCAACTTAAGACGAAGCAAAGTCAACTTAAGACGATGCAAATCTTAAGAAGAAGCGGAGTCAACTTAACACAAAGAAAAGTCAACTTAAGATGATGCAACTCTTATGACGAAGCAGAGTTAACTTAAGATGAAGCAAAGTCAACTTAAGACAATATGATGTCATCACAGACGATATGACGTCATCACAGACAATACGTCTCTACAGACGACATATCCTTATAGATGATATGACGTCAAGACAGATAATGTGATGTCATCATAGATGATATGTCTCTGCAGACAATACCACTTGATACTCCTAAGCATCTCCTCTTCTAAGGACCATAACTTTGAACACTGATGTCCAAAATTTTCCTACTATAAACGGTTGGAAAGCTAAAAGAAAGACCCACAACTTTTTAGAAGGCACATTTACATAAATCAGCCTAGGTTAATCTAGATCTTCCCCTGACTTCTAAACACGAACTTTTTCCTTATGCAAACTTTAAAATGCAATGTATAAACTTGAGCGGAAGTCATGAGCAAAAATGAAATCTTATTCCATTTGCATCAAAAGATAAGAGTTTTACAAAGCTTTAGTAGGCATTTCAAGCTGCAAATACATTAACATCTCAAAATCCCCAAATACAAAAGATACATGAATCATGAGTTGCTCAAAATGCAACTAAAGCCTTGCTTTACAAGATTTGCTTCAAATACAAAAAAAATCAAAGATTGGAGTAATGCTTTGACCTTTGACTACTCTCTATCTTGCTCATCACCTGGATATGGGAGAGGAGAATGCGGGGTGAACTGAAAGCCCGTGGGTAACAATTTTATAATTGGTAACAAGCAAAACTATTTATAAAGTCATTTTTCAATGCAAAAAAAATTACGTTTATACAAAATGTGTATGCATCATTCTTATCAACTTATCTTGAACATATAACATATTAAAACGGTTTGGGTAGATCCATAAATATGACGCAATACACATTTCCACATAATAGTCCTGTGTAGCTGTAAACTTGAGGGAGTCCATAAAGGAGCTCCGTGTCACTATCGGGCAGGCGGGAGAAACCTATAACTTGATCAACGTGCACATGACATTCTTGAGGGACTACCATAAACCCACATAACACATATTTCATAAACTGAAAATAGTTTGGCCCAAATGGCACATTTTTGTAAAACTTATGTTTCATGAGCTTAAAATATTTCATATGCATTTCCAAAACTTGATTTCTTAAACTTGCTATTCTTTTAAAAAAATCATTTCCATCATTTAATTCATCAACAATTAACATAATTCATATACAATCATGTAGCACAATCTTACAACATTTAAAAAGCAATAAATGCACATGAATAAGGTAGTTGAAAAATCATTTCTTGTCATTTCTTGAAAGAAACTTTAATGGCTCAATACTTAATTATAAAAGTGAAAGCCTCCTTGAATTTCCTTGCTTATAACTTGCTTAAATGTGCCTCTCCTCTTGCTTTTCTTGTCTTTCTTGATTCCCTTTTCGTAGACAAAAATCTCAAGTTCAAATGGATTGTAAAATTGAAGATCAACAAAGTACATTCACTAAAATTGCTCCTAGAGTACCTAAACTCATGCATTTTCTAAGCTCTTTAAACCAAAACTCTTCCAAAATCCAAAGCATTAAAAATGCTCTTACCTTAAATCTTTACCAAATGAAGAAATGTTTAGTTTAAAAGAAAGCTCTTGTTTTCCTATACCTTTTTCTCTTCTTGCACAACCTCAAAATCACTCTCTAAGACTAAGAAAAATCAAAACCAAGCATAACTCTCATCTTTCTCTTCTTTTTCTCTTTTCTCTTGCTTCTCTCTTCTCTCTTTTCATCAATCACGTTTTTGGCTTCTTAAATGCAAACCAACAATTTTCTCTTCCCATTTTGCCCCTCCTTCAATGCCTTAAGGTTTTTAAACTTATGTGACTTGCCAAATTTGCCCTTACTCACTCTTACTACTTTAATACTTCAATTCCCTTAACTTATGTCATATTATCTTACCCACATTAACATGATAATTACTCCCAAATATCAATCCCTGAAAACCTCAACATTAATTTAAATCATGTCTAATAATAATAAAAAATTCAAGGGCTAACATTTCTATCCCTCTTAAAGAAATTTCATCCTCGACATTCTTACCTGAACCATTGAAGAGTTGCGGATACTTCTCCCTCATGACTTCCAATGGCTCCCGTGTGGCCTCTTTGATAGAATGATTTCTCTATAGAACTTTTACCAGCTGAATTATCTTATTCCTGAGAACCTTTTCCTTGGTGTCCAAAATTTCCATTGGAATTTCCTCATAACTTAGATCATCCCTCAATTGAACCTCAGTGATCTGAATGATGTGGGAGGGATTAGATCTATATCTCCTCACCATGGAAACATGAAAGACATAATGAATCTGAATAATTCCGATGGTAACACCAACCTACAGGCTAGCGATCCAATCCTCGCAAAAATTTCATAGGGACCCACATATCTCGAACTCAACTTAGCCTTCTTGCCAAATCTCATGACTCCTTTCCAAGGGGACATCTTTAGAAAGACCTTCTCACTAACTTCGTACTCCATCTCCTTTCGGTGTGCATCAGTGTAACTTCTCATTCTATCTTGGGCTGCCTTAACTGCGTCAAACTTGTCTACTGTCATCTATAATAACTCTGGCCCTATAGTTTCCTTTCTCCTTCTTCATCCCAACATATCAGAGTTCTACATCTCCTTCCATACAGTGCTTTATATGGAGCCATATGAATGCTCAAATGGTATGAATTATTATATGCAAATTTGACCAATGGCAAATGCTCGTCCTAAGCTCCTTTGAAATTCATCACACATACCCTAAGCATTCCCTCAAGAGTCCAAATAGTCCTTTCAGATCGACCATCTGTTTGGGGATGAAAAGCCGTGCTAAAATTCAACTTGATTCCTAGAGCCTCTTTTAAGCTTCCCCAGAATCTCAAAGTAAACCAAGGATCTCTATCAGAAACTATAGAATCTGGAATCTCGTGTAATCTTACTATCTCATCAATATATTTCCTTACTAGCACATGCAGAGACTCAGTCTGTTTAATTGCCAGAAAATGGGTTGACTTCGTCAAACGATCAACAATAACCTATATAGCTTCATGCTTCCTACTGGTCTTGAGCAAACCCATTAGAAAATCCATAGTTACCTGTTGCCATTTCCACTTAAGAATGGACAAGGGCCTTAACTTACTAGAAGGCGCCTGGTGTTCAGCCTTGACTTGCTAACACAATCGACACTTACTTGCATACTCTGCTACATCTCTTTTCATGCCTTTCTACTAGAAATGCTCTCTCAAATCTCTATACATCTTGGTGCTACCTGGGTGCATGGCATAAGGCGCATTGTGTGCCTCATCTAGTATCTCATCCTTTACTTCCTTGACATTCGGAATACATAATATGTTTCCTACAATCATTAGTCCATCATCCCTCACTACCACTTCAAACTTCCTGCCATTTTGAATTTCTTCTCGGAGCTTACTCGATTCTGCATCCTATTTTTGTAAATTCCTAACCTTCTCTCTGAGTATCGACTTTACTCTGAAAGTAACAACAACACATTCAGGTTCTTCCTGTTTCAAACTTATTCTAAACTTAACCATTTCTTCCAATAACAGCAGATAAACTGTTTGAACATGGGCTATTGATGATTTCCTAATCAAGGCATCCACCACTACATTTTTCTTTCTTGGATGATACTCAATTAACAAATTATAATCTTTAATTAGCTCCAACCACCTTCTCTGTCTCAAATTCAGTTCCTTTTGACTCAACAAATACTTAAGACTTTTATGATCTGTGAAAATCCTCGTTTGAACCCCATACAAATAATGTCTCCAAATCTTTAGGGAAAAAACAATTATTGCTAATTCCAGATCATAGGTCGAGTAATTCAATTCATAAGGCTTTAGCTATTGTGAGGCGTAAGCTATTGCCTTGTCTTCTTGTATCAACACACAACCCAAACCCTTTTTTGAAGCATCACTGTACACTATATAATCCTCATCTTTAGTTTTATGTTGCTATTGTCATCTCATCTTTTTAGTAGTTAGCTTTGTGACTTCTTTTTGGCTCTACCGAAGACTCTAGCTCTTGCATCAGGATAGATCTCTCTCGGGTATCTCTCTCTCTTTCGGAAATATCTCTCAGTGTTTTAAATGGTGGTAAATTGTCTTTTTGGCATAATTATAATTCTTTCGCTGGTATGATTATGCATTTTGATACTGTTTTGTCCCAAGGGGGAGGCATCAGATTTTTTATGGTGAATGTTTCATTCAGGGGGAGATTTCAAGGTATATATATGACTATTCATCTTACTTTTTGGCATCTTTTTGTCCCAATGGGAGAAATTTGGATGATTGGATAAATTGTGATGTTCTTTGGAACTTGATATTTGATTAAGGGGAAGTAGTTGAATTGTGAATTTGATATTTATATGTCCAATTATGTTATTTAAGGAGATTTTTATTTTTGTGACAAACAATGCCAAAAAAGAGAAGATTGTTAAGATATATGTTATATATATCTAAATAATTAGTTTTGACATTATTTATTAATTGGACATATAAGATATTAATTGTTGTAAGATTTAAAAAGATACGAAAAAATCCTATACAAAATAGAAGTCTACTCTCTAACAAACTTGTGGTATATCAGTTGGTGTTTAAGATGTATATTGCTGAATTTTTGGGAGATAAGATAAAGGTGATTGTGTGGGGACATGTGCACATCTTCGAGATAAGGTAGAAGTTTATCTCTTCAAGGGTGTGCGCGTGAAATGTGATGGTTAATAAATAAACACATACGACTGCAACATGAGATGTCTATGAAGTAAAGCTTAATATACGTGTGGGTGTGGAGTGAGTTCTTTAATGGGCATTAATTAGATACTGAAAATCGCAGCCTACTTTGTTGAGTGATTGGACGTATTTATCAATGGCATAGGTGGCCTCAGCGTGGGTTTTAAATATTAAGTGTGCAGGTTTACTTATGCAAAAAAGCTCACATTTGTTTTGTGCGTTTTGGTGTTCATATCACTGTGGGTTAGCTTGTATGGTGATTAATCTATTGTTTTTGGAGTCTTACAATAAAAGTGCAGTGGGCGTTAAAGTTAATATGGTGAGTGTGAGTATTATGGAATGATAGCATAACGAAGTGGGTGCGGTGCATACTGTGCATGACTTCGGGGATTGCAGTATATCGTGGGTTAAGGTGTTGATTTTCCCAGACTTGTTGATTCGAGGTTGTGTATCACGGCACCGTGGGGTAGTTTCTATTTTTCCATATTCAGTGTTATGGGATTGTGCGTGATTTTTTTGGTTGCATCATTTTTCATCGGCTCAATGATTATTAATTTATTTCTTTATGGGCTGCGTATACTTCTTATTGGTATTTATATGAGTCAGCCTATTAGTGTTGCGACGACTTCCAGATCTATTTTAGTAAAGCTTAACCTTTTAGAAAGTTATCTTCTTTTTCTCAAATGTATTATTATTTTGTTCTTAATTAGTTGATCGTTTGAGTTATTTATTTCTTATTTTTATTATCAAATATTATTGAGAAAATTTTCTATTGAGGTTAGTACGAAATAATCGTACTATTTGATGTGAAACTCTTTCATGAGAAGTGAGGTTGAGAGATGGTGTCAGGTTGAGTGGTGTCGGCTCAGTAAAACTTTGGGTAAAACTATTGTACTTCGGTAAAAGTAATTAAGCAAAGTGAGGGCCCTGCGGACTTAGACAAGGTGTGCCGAACTGTATTACCAAATTTCTAGTATTTTTATTATTTCAGTTTTGCTTATTTTTATATTTTGTTGGTACTAAATAAGTTTGCGAAATAATTAACCTCTTTGATTTTTCACGCACGATCTTTGAACTCTAATTAAATACTGAAAATCTGTTTCTGTCGAGCTCCTTAATCTGAGGTTTCCACCTGCCAGGAAAAGATGGAAGCGTTTCGTTTCCAAACTAAAATGAAACTGCATAACTATTCAATTTTAGAGCTCTCCCGACAAAAGGCGTACTATTTACAGTAACACTACGTCTGCAGAATCTATATTCTTCGAGTGATGTGTGATCCTAAGAAAAACCTGGTCTTTCGTCCATTTCATACTTCAAACTGTAACAACGAGGTTTATCTCAAGAAAAGCTATTAAGAAATGCAATAAAAGAAGCAAGCTTTATACTACTACCACCCTTTTATCTACGTGCTTTTTTCACAGGGAATTCAAAAGAAAGCGAAGCTTGTTGATGAACCTGCGGAGAACATGACAGGAAAGAGGGGGAAGATGGGAAAAGAGTTGGAAGTAGCCTGGGAGTAATTTGGATTTGCATCTCTCCAAAAACTAGCAATTGGTGAGAGAGCTGAGCAGGCTATAATCCGGACCAGAGTTTCAAGAGATGATATTAAGCAATCCCGTAGTCTATAACTCGCTGCACCGTGTAGGTCCGTCTTGGATTTTCGGCCTAACCTCTCATTGTCATGTTATCGTTTGGCTTGTAATTAATAAGATGTACGTGGGTAAGCATTATTTAATAATATCTAAGAAACACGGATAAATCTAGTTTCTGTGAAATCTAGGAGATTTGGTAAAGATAAATCAGCGTCAGAAACATTCGTCGGTCTCTCAATAAGTTGCTTGATATGCAAGCGTTATTTAGGGAGTGTTTGGTTTGAACACGGGGTTAGATAAGAATATGGGTATAATAGTAGAAGGAAATGAGAATGAGTATGAAAAATAAAAAATTATGTTTGATTTGTAAGTTAGGTTTTTGTATTAATACTAATAATGTTGTTTGATTTGTTGCGTTAATAGGAATTAAAGATAATATAATACCATTTTTTCATATCATATTTAAAATGGAATATAAAGCATAACACATCATCAAAATATGAGTGCTCACATTGAAATAAACGCTCTACATTGAAATTAAAGGTAACTATTACGTTAACGAATATGAGTGCTCACAGAATGAGCAATAATATTATAAACATGGATTTATTGTAAA
>JANKYE010000013.1:14069890-14081411 GCA_032467995.1 Erythroxylum dillonii | reverse complement strand
GGAACCAATTTAAGCACAAAAGTCATCAATTAGGAGTCAAAGAGTGCATAAACAGTTATGAAAATGCAGCCAATTTAATGTAAACTTGGCTCAATCAATATGTTTACGAATTGCAATAAAATAGTACATTGTTTGCAGGTATGAAATTTTTGTGATACAAGAATAATTATTAAAATTAATGATATACTGAAAAAAGAAGAATTATTAAATAAATAAAATTTATAAATAATATTGAATAGTTATTAAAAAACTAAGATCAAAAAATTGTATTTTAAAAAAATTATTAAAATTAAAAATTATTAAATTAATATAATTTTTGAAAAAATGAAAAATAATTAAAAAACAATCTGCGACGTTTTTTGTGAAGGAATCAATGACGTTTTTCCAAACTTTCAGTGACGTTTTTAAAAACGTCGCGGAATGTTAGTGTTTTCCATGACGTTTTACATAAAACATTGCATAAAGCTTTTGCCTACACCATATTCAAAAAAACGTTGCGGAATACATTCTACGACGTTTTTGGACATTCTGTGACATTTTTAAAATGTCACAAAATGCCTTGTTTTTTGTAGTGAATGGCCATGCAAATTAGACCCAAAATCTGCTTAAGAAAAATATGGAAAATTGATAGGTTTATGATTGATTTTATGAAGATGAAGAGGTTAAGAAAATTGATTAAAGTTTGATGATTTTATGAAAAACAAATTTTTTTGTGAATGCTTATAGAATGGTGATGTGTTTATGCTAAAGTGATCTACAAAAATTGAAATGAATTTGGTGTAAAAATGGAAGTGAGTTTCGGATGGAAGAAGAAAGACGCGATGCGACCTGAGAGGCTATTAAAAGGTGATTGTTTTAATTGAACATGCTTTAGTAATTTGATGATATCTTGATCTGTAGATACCTAAATGAGTTGATTCATTGTTCAGATTAAAGTAGAGACATAAGTCTACAACTTTGTTGAAGAAGTTGAATTTTAATTTTGTCTCTATGACTTTCAAAATTTGGTTTGAAATTGATTCTTGATTGAGGTTGTAGTACTAACCAAGATAGAATAATTTCCTAAGGTTATCAAAGAAACTGAATTGATATAGGTTGAATCAAACAATGGTGTCTTCACAAACGTTGTAGTTCATTCTCTTAGCATTCAAATGGTATTGAGTTTGTAATTTTTGGATATTGGATCTGAAAGATATGAGTTGTACAATTCGAGGGCCGAAAGTTCTGATTGCTTTGACAATTCTAAATTCTGAATGATATTTCAATTCTCAACGAAAGTTGAATGCCAGACTTAGGTCCGATGACTATGAGATTCTGAATATGCATCATATGTGACTGTTATATATGGCATATTCTGTATTTGATGCATTTCATAAAATGCACTCTCAGATAAAGGCGATTTCACTAAAGGAGACAATATGAAAGCGCTTGCACGTAGAGTTTTGCTCCGTGATTTCAGTTTCTGCACATAGAGTTATGCTCCGTGATCTTGTTATAACAGAGCCCAATGGGCCAGTATCTTTATATGTATGTCACAATGATAATAACGAATCTGGAGTTTCATATGCATCTGCGTTTGTATAAATCTCTGTGATTACGAAAATGTTATGAATTGGTGATGAAAACATGATATGCCGTGATTAATGTAAGTATTTAGATTATACAGGATTTGAATGAATATTTGTGACATATGTGATTTGTGTATTTGACCTGGGTGAAATCATCAATGATGGTTCGCTCATTGAGTTCGCAAATCTCATAAAAATTGCAACATGACTTTTCAGGTACAAAACAGGAGACTTAGTTCCTTAAACTGGACTAGAGGTACTTTTTGGATTTAATTATGGCTCAGAGGTCTATCAGCTGACGTTAGAAGTGTTGTTTTTTGTATTTTGTAGTTTCTATCTAGAACTTGTTTAAAGTTTGTAAAATACTGTGTAAGCTTTTGTGAATGAATGGTTTTAAAAATTTCTTGACTTTTAATTATATTAGTTGAAGATATGTGTAAGTTGGATTTATTTTTGCTCTAACATTCCATTAACGTAGGATATGTACTTGAATGTCCTTGGATGTTCGGGAATATACCTTATGGTTGTGGGATGCTACATTTTTGGTATCAGAGTATGGTTGGCATCTTTAGGGACACAATATGATCATTAGTGAGAGATTCAGATAGTGATGATAACTTTTGTTTGTTATAGGTCACCCTCCATAGGAGATCAAATTGGAGAGTCAGCTGACATGGAGTTCATAGGAGTCAATGTAGAGTCTCCTGTACCTGAGTTTGCTCAAATGCCTCTGAGAATTCCCGTGACGTGAGAAAGAATATACGATAAATTGAGAAAGTAGGAGCTGTCGACTTCTACAGAAGTATAGACCTGGATGAGGCAGAAGGGTGGTTAGAGAGAATGAAAAGAGTGTTCAACCAGATGGACTGTGAGCTAGATGAAAGATTTGATTATACAATCTCTTTACTACACGGTCCCATATAGCAGTGGTGGAAGACTATACCAGGTAGTACCACCAGACCCTATAATTTGACTTGGGAAGATTTTTTGAAGGTATTTCGAGAGAACTATATGCCTATGATTGACATGGATCGGAAGATGAAAGAATTCTTAGATCTGAAGTAAGGAAGGCTCACTGTGGCAAAATATGAGATAAGATTCAATGAGTTAATAGGATATGCAACCGCAATGATCCCAAATAAGGAAGATAAATGTAAATGGTTTGAATATGGAAATCAGAACGAGGCTAGCCATTTCTAATTTGGGTAGTTTTATAGAACTCTGAATGGCCTCAATCAAAATTGAACAGTTGTTAAAGGATGGTTAGGGAGAGTATAGACAGTAAGTCAGAGGCAAGAGGCAGGATGAATGTCAGGCTGATTCTGGCAGAAGCTCAAGAAAGTGTTAGAATAGATCGTCTCGATTCTAGTCTACATTGAGACAATTTGGATCCCGATCAAAAGGTGGATTTTTGTTCAGTCTGGGAGAGGTAGAAGAAAATTGCCTTTTAGTTAGTCTCAACAATTGTATGATTGTGAGCATTGTGGTAAAAAGCACAGTAGTGAATGTTGGAGGTTGACGGGGACTTGTTTCCATTGTGGCTCAGTAGATAACCTAATCAGAGTTTGTCCTAAGACTGTAGGACCATAGTATGAAGTCAGAGGAGGAATAATGACCAAGACAATAGTTCAGCAGAGTAGAGCTGTCAGATTTACATAGAGAGGCAGAGGTAAAGGCAAAGCTTAGTCAACAGGGCTTAGTGTTAGGATTGAGGTGCGGAACAGCCAGCCACAGTCTCAGGCCAGGGTTTATGCCATTACCACACAGGAGGCATAGAACTCCCTAGATATGGTAGCAGGTGTGTTGAATATTTTTAAATTTGAAGCATTTTCATTGGTAGATCCAGGATGTACATATTCATTCATCACACCGCATCTGGCATCTAGATTATATTGTAAGAGAGAAATGTTAAATACTGGTTTAGTAGTAAGTACTCCAGTAGGTAGCACAACAGTGATTGGTGAGCTATGTATAAGGTGCCTAGTTCAGATTGATCAGGCAGAGTTGGAAGCTGATTTGATCATATTGCAGTTGAGAGAGATAGATCTCATCCTAGACATAGATTGGCTCACTGCTCATAGGGCAGCGATGAATTGTTATACTAAGGAGGTAGTTCTTGAATCCTATAATCAGTCGAGTGTGGTGTTTCAAGGAGTTAGTCTGGCATTGCCAACCAAACTAATTTCATTTATAAGTGCTTTGAGATTGATCCAAGGAGGATGTGAGGCTTATTTGGCCTACGTAGTTAATACCTAAGATGAACGAACCATTCAGGATATTCCTATTGTTATGAAATTTCTTGATGTGTTTCCTGCTGAACTACTGGGATTACCCTTAGAAAGGGAAACAAAGTTTACTATTGATTTTTTTCTAGGTACCGCTCCTATATCAATTCCTCCATATAGGATGGCACTTATGGAACTGCAGGAACTGAAGATCCAGTTATAAGAGTTATTAGATAAGGGCTTTATTTAACCCAATATGTCACCTAAGGGAGCTCCAGTATTGTTTATGAAGAAGAAGGATGGAACTCTTAGATTGTGCACTGATTATTGGTAGTTGAATCAGGTAACAATTAAGAATAAGTATCCATTGCTGAGGATTGATGATTTGTTTGACCAATTACAGGGAGATCAAATGTTTAAAAAGTTAGACTTGAGATCAGGATATTATTAGTTGAAAATAGCTGAGGTTGATGTATCGAGGAGTGCATTTAGAACAAGATATAGGCACTTCGAGTTTGTGGTGATGCCGTTTGGATTGACTAATGCCCCATCAGCTTTTATGGCCCTGATGAATAAGATATTTCAACCTTATTTAGATCCCTTTGTAATTGTATTTATTTATGACATTTTGGTGTACTCAAAGTGTAGAGAAGATCATACTGCACATCTAAGATTAGTTCTCCAGATAATGAGGGAGAAATAGTTATATGCTAAATTCAGTAAATGTGAACTTTGACTTAATCAAGTAGTATTTCTAGGTCACATAGTATCTGGATAGGGCGTTTAGGTAGACCCAAAGAAAATAGATGTAGTGATGAAGTGGGAGGCTTCGAGGAACTTGTTTGAGATCCGGAGTTTCCTTAGATTAGCTGGTTATTACAAAAGGTTTGTGGAGGGGTTTTCACTAATTTCAGCCCCTTTGACAAAGCTTCTTAGAAAGAATATGTCTTTTAGATGGAATGAAGTGAAGTTTTAAAGAGCTAAAGTATCGGTTAACAACCACAATGGTATTAGCTAGTCCATCTGGATATGAAGGATATGTAGTGTATAGTGAAGCTTCACACTAGGGGTTAGGATATGTATTGATTCAGTATGAAAGGGTAATAGCATATGCATCAAGATAGTTGAGGTCTCATGATTTTAATTATCCAATTCATGATTTGGAATTGGTTGCAGTAGTATTTGCTTTGAAAAGATTTGGAGGCACTACCTGTTTGGTGAAACTTTTCAGGTATTGACTGATCATAAAAGTTTGAAATATTTGTTTAGTAAAAAAGAGTTAAATATGAGATAGAGGAGGTGGATAGAATTATTGAAGGATTATGATTTCACAATTGAATATCATCCTGGTAAAGCTAATGTGGTAGTTGATGCATTAAGTAGGAAGTCAAATAGTAGTCTGGCTCAAGTAAAAATATCGAGGTTGCCTAATCTAGTTCAATTAAAAGCACTGAATGTTGAGTTGAAATTGGAGAAAGATGAGACATTGATAGCTACGTTGAAGCTAAGACTAGTATTATATGAGAAAATCAGGAAAGCCCGGTGTAAAGATCCAAAGATTTTGTAGTTCATTGAGAAGTTGAAAGTGAATCTAGATTATGAATTTGAAATGAGAGATAATATATTGTGGTTGAAATAGAGGTTGTGTGTACCCGATGTTAAGGTTCTGAGGAAGGAGATTACGGAGAAAGCACATGTGGTAGTTTATGCTATGCATCCTGGTAATACCAAGATGTATAACAAGTTGAAGCAATCTTTCTAGTGGCCAGGGATGAAGAGATAAGTGGTTGACTTTGTGGCTAAGTGTTTGACTTGCCAATAGATTAAAGTAGAGCATCGAGCCCCAGTTGGTAAGTTACAGTGATTGCCCATTTCGGAGTGGAAATGGGAGAGAATCACGATGGATTTTATAATGGGTTCTCCAAGGACTCCGAGATAACATGATGCCATTTGGGTCACTATTGATAGATTGACCAAGTCGGCTCATTTCTTGCCAGTGAAAGGGAGTAACTCACTAGACTAGTTAGCTTAGAAATATGTGAATGAGGTGGTGAGATTACACGAAGTTCCAGTATCCATTGTATCAGACAGGGACCCCAAATTTACTTCAAGATTTTGGGGTAGCTTATAGATAACTTTAAGTGTCAAACTTAATTTCAACATTGCATTTCATCCTCAAACGGATGGTCTTGAGGACATGCTTAGAGCTTGTGTTTTGGAGTTTCAAGGAGCATGGGATATATATATATATATAGCTCTGATTGAATTTGCTTATAACAATCAGTATCACAGCAGTATCGGTATGGTTCCATGTGAGGCATTGTACGGCAGAAAGTATCATTCCCCTTTATATTGGGATGAAGAGGGTCTAAGGATTATCGAAGGCCCCGAATTGATTCAGGATACTGTTGATAAAGTGAAGTTGATCCGAAATATAATTAAAATGGCACAAGATTGATAGAAGAGTTATGTGGATTAGCATAGGCTAGATATGGAATATCAGGTGGGAGATAAAGTTATGTGGATTAGCATAGGCGAGGTGTGTTGAGGTTTGGTAAGAAGGGTAAGTTAAGCCCGAGGTACATTTGTCCATATGAGATAATTGAAAGAATTGGGCCACCAGCTTATAAGTTAGCCTTGCCTTTTGAAATGACACAGATACATAATGTGCTTCATGTGAGTATGCTTAGGAGATATCGGTTAGATCTAACTCATGTGATACCGACTCAGGAGGTTGAAGTCTCTAGTAATCTGAGTTATATTGAAGAACCAGTTAAGATAATTGGCTATCAGAATAAACAACTGAGGAACTGAGTGATCCCATTGGTGAAAGTCCTTTGGAAGAACCATTTGAGTGAGGAAGTCACATGAGAGACGGAGGAGCATATGAGAAATCAGTACCCCTACCTATTTGACCATTCAGGTAAGAATTTTAAGGACGAAATTTTTATTTAGGAGGGTAGAATTGTAACATCTTGTTACCAATGTTAAGGCTATAAAATTACATTATGAGACATTAATGAGAATTTAGAAATGCATTTCATGCATTATATGGCATACACATGCACGTGAATAATGTTGTCATTTATAAAATAATTATATATGCATTTATTGACATTTTTTCGGGTATAAGTGATTTTTAATGTGATTAAAGTGTGAATTTTGGATTAATTATGTTACAAAATTTATTTGGTAATAATAGTTATTATTTTTTAATTTTGGTGAATTTTAGGAAAGTTAATGAAAAATTGAGGTATTTAAGAATAGGAAAAATATTGAAATGAGAGACAAATTATGTAGTGACAAATGGGTCTATTAATGTGTGACATGTGGACAAAGAGACCCGACATGCTATTAAAAGGTGATTGTTTTTATTGAACGTACTTTAGTATTTTGATGATATCTTGATTTGTAAATGTCCAAATGAGGTGATTCATAGTTCAGATTATAGTACAGACATATGTCTACAACTTTCTTGAAGCAGTTGAATTTTATTTTTGTCTCTATGACTTTTAAAATCTAGTTTGAAATTGAGTCTTGATTGAAGCTGTATTACTAACCTAGACAGAAATTATGTCCTGAGGTTATCAAAGAAACTGAATTGATGTAGGCTGAATCAGACAATGGTGTCTTCACTACAGTTGTAGTTCATTCTCTTAGCTTTCAATTGGTATTAAGGTTGTAATTTTTGGATATTGGACCTGAAAGATATGAGTTTTACAATTTGAGGGTATGATCATGCACTAGCCTAAAGTTCAAATATACACAGGCTTTCGTATTGTGAGCATAACTTATAGAATAATGAATCAAATTGAATGATCTTAGAGTCATTAAAAACTATTGGTGAACAATGTTTCAGAAGTAAGTGTTGCCAAATTATTTTATTTTCTTGATGATAATGAACATATAAAGTTAACTTGAAAGTATATTGTTAGAAAAATCTGAATTGATCAATTGGGATATGAAATTATTTTCACATTGTTTTATTATGGTCCAAATCCTAAGTACAATTATTAATGACTGTATTGATATATGAATGATATGGTCATAAGAATTCGATAAGATACCCGGGATTGTCATTAAACATGCATTGTGCATTTTTGATATACATAGATGTGCATAAAGGCATTCTTTTACTTTTGTACAAAAGTGTGATATTTGTAAATGTGTTTTGTATGGTATAGAGGAGCACATTAGACGTCAATCAAACATTGTTGGACTGTCCAGGCAATAGCATATTGGAGCGTACTGTGAGTTAACCTAGATGAATTCTTCCCAGGATTGATTGAATTCGTTTAACTTCCAATTACTAATTAACTGTGACTATTTTATGAATTTTGAACTTAAAGTCTAAGGAGTTTAATATTTGGGAATGTATTGGAAGTGTTATGATTGCTTTGATAATTCTGAATTTTGAATGATATTTGAATTCTTAACGGAATTTGAATTTTGGACTTAGGTCCGATGATTAAGAGATTTTGACTATGCATCATATGTGACTGTTGTACATGGCATATTCTGTCTTTGATGCATTTCATAAAATGCATGCTTAGATAAACGCGTTGTGACCGGAGTAGCCAGTATGAAAGTGCTTACACGTAGAGCTTTATTCTTTGATTTCTATTTCTGCACGTAGAGCTATGCCCCGTGATTCTATTCTGAAGGAGCCCAATAGGCCAATATCTATATACACATGTGATTGGTACCGATCACAACAATAATATGCATCTCCATTTGTATAAATCTCTGTGATTACAAAAATGTTCTGAATTTGTGATGAAAACATGATATGCCATGATTGTGTGAGTATTTGGATTATACATGATCTGAATGAATATTTGTGACATAAGTGATTTGTGTATTTGACCTAGGATAAATCATCAACGATGGTTCGCTCATAGAGTTCGCAAATCTCATTAAAATTGCAACATGGCTTTTCAGGTATGAAATAGGAGACTTAGTTCCTTAAGTTGGACCAGAGGAATTTTTTGGATTTAGTTATATGGCTCAGACGTCTGTCGGATGACGTCAGAAGTGTTGTTTTTTTTGTATTTTGTAGTTTCTGTTTAGAACATGTTTAAAGGTTGTAAAATACTGTGTAAGCTTTTATGAATGAATGCAATAAATGGTTTTAAAAATTTCTTGAATTTTAATTATGTTAGTTGATGCCATGTGCAAGTTGGATTTATTTTTGCTCTAACATTCTATTATCATAGGATATGTAATTGAATGTCCTTAGATGTTCAGGTATATACCTTATGGTAGTGGGATGCGACATTTTTCTCTTTCATTGTTTCATTTTCTCTTGTATTTTATTTTATTTTTTCTCTTTTCTTTCTTTCTTTCTTTCCCTTCCTTTCCTTTTCTTTTATAAAAATTAAAATAAACTACATCAATATGGGAACTTTTGTCGGTAAACTAAAAACTTATTTATTTTGCCAATAATTCCCACCTTCTTTACCAGCGAGAATTTTCTTCCGTCTCTCTATTATGTCAGAAAATTTGCCAGGATAATTTCCCTCCATATTTACTGACAAATATTTATTCTATCGCAAAATGAAATTTTTCCTAGCAATGTCACCGACATAATGTGATTTTTTGTAAGTAATTTGTTAAGGTTCTATTTTCGTCGGTAAGTTTTCATCACTAATTACTAATTTTCTTGTAGTGTTCTATATATAAAAGAATATTGCATATATTTAAAATAAAATGAAGATGAAAAATATTGGAATTTATAAGAGAAAGCATAAAGGTCACTTTAACAACCCGTGAAGTTGAGATTATAAGACGGTGAAGGGAACTTGTCTTGATGATGATTAAACAAGCAAAGACCAGGTAATTTTGTATGACACTCTATAATGTTAATGGAGTCGTTATTTGAACTTGTTGTTCATTGATGAGAGATTTGAACTATAACGATTCATTAGTTTAATTGGCAATTTTTTTATGTTTACTTCCGTAGATACCTTGAAAATAGTAGGTTGCCTTCTAGCACTCCAAGAAATCAGATTGTTACAAAGACAAATTACATAATCATTAGTTGATCGTTGCATTCAATTTCAAGATAAAAGAATTGGGTACGCTTTTTGTACAACGATCTTTCATCAATGATTTAGAAATAAAACATAAAACGATTTAGAAATCATACCTTGTTTGCTTTTCTATTGAAAAATCCTTAAAGCTTTTTCTGATTAATCAATCACGAGCTGTTGAAGTGTCTAACCTCTGATGGTATCCACAGAGCAATTCTCAAATTAATTTGTAAGGAAGAAGACAAAACTACAAGCTTCTAGAAAGCTCTTCCCTTAAAAAGAAATTGATAAGAGCCTTCTATTAAAATTAAATCTCTTTAATTATAATTAGAATCAAATTTTAATTATAATTAATTTAAATTTAATAAGATCAAATATATCATATTTGATCCCCAAAGTTTCTTAAACTTTATAATTAAATCCAACCTAATTAAACTGATTTTTGTTTCATAAATTACTCTTTGATATGTGACCCATTAGGTTCCTAATAAATTGACAATGATTATAAATTATAATTCTAATTAACAATTAGAATTGGATAAATTAAAACTTCTTTTAATTCATCTTTAATTCTCCAATTAAATAATTCATAATCATAAATCATGATTGACGTCTAGCAACATGTCATGGTTACCCAAATATCAGGAATGTCAATGTGATTGACTTAACCTATCCATGCATGGCTATAATGTATAATTTAATCCTTTCATCATTCAATATTCTAATTGGACAAAGTATGGATATAATGTCTACTCTTATTATCCAATAATGTTTGTTCTTGCTAATTAGTAATTGATTTACAATTGAAATTTCAAAACTCCTATTCAAATATCAATTCACTCTGTCCTAAGAATTATATAAATCATTACTAATTAAGAACAGTAGGATATTCTCCCTAATTACTTTAGAGTGACGAATCCTATGTTGAATTACTCAACTATCTACATATGGTTCATACTGTATCCAATTATTACCGACAGAATTATCCTAGGAAGATTCATAACTAGCATCAAAACATAATAATTCTCACACTAGATACCTTGATGATCTCAATTCTAAGGATCAATTATACAACCATCATTACGAGATAATTGTTGGACCGAAAAAAGAAAGCATGCTTTGTTTGGAGAAATATAGTAGATTTCAAAACTTTTAAGAAATCATTTTGCAGTGGAAGCAACATATCCAAATCAACATGCCAATTCATAAATGATATGGTATAAGGATAATAAAAACATGAACAAGATGAAAAGAATTACTGACTCCTTTGCTACAATTTTAAGTCCTCGCTGTGCTATCCTCTCCCTCTTATATCCAAATCCTTTGCTTTTGAATCTTTTTGTTTAGCAATCTATCTTCTTCCTTATTACTGTATCCTAAACCAATTTGGTTTACCTCTTTTTCTTTAAGGATAACTAGGTTAACAAAATCTTTTGGTGGGAAAGGAGAAGAAATATTTGGAGGAGATTTTCATAGAAGAAGATGAACCAAAAATGAAATTCTTTCACATAGGAATTTCAGTTCTTCCTTGCATGAAAGGAGAGAAGGTTTCAAGAAAATGCAAGCTCACTTCCTAACACCTCAATTTCGGTTATGCATGAATGGAAGAAGAGAGAGTTATCCAATGCATCACTTCTTTCATTAATCAATCATAAGTAACCAATAAATGAGACTCTCTTCATTTATCTTTAAAATG
>JANKYE010000013.1:13896679-13908946 GCA_032467995.1 Erythroxylum dillonii | reverse complement strand
TGTGATGGGCAGTGAGTATGGAAGTGAATATATACACGTTGTTTGGGTCCTATCTTTACAGAACATTAAGAGCACACCATCGAGCCTGCTTCTGGAAGATGATAGAAACTCAGACCTTCAACAAAAATTTTCAGATCTACGGTAGAGCAATGGTTGGAGGTATATTGACTCTTGGTTTAAGCTTCCGCACTGATTTTACATATATATTACCGTCGTATATATGTGTTTATGCATGTGTTTTATACGTTCATGATTTGTAAGAAATGCATGGATTAGTTTACACGGACAACAACGTCAACGTCCAACCAGAGAACCAGGAGAAAATGAGGATTCATTCATATCCCTGTCCCCAGAAATGCGTCATCGTGGGCTTAATCAATCAGCCATACGCAAAATTCCCACATTTCAATACAGACTTGACAAGGACAAAAGTACATGTGCATGTGTGGTCTGTCTCAACCAGTTTGAAGAAAAAGATGTGCTTAGACGTCTTCCCAACTCCAGCCACACTTTTCACTTGGATTCCATTGACGTCTGGTTACAAGGAAATGCAAATTGACCCCTTTGTAGAACAAGCTTACAGCAGTAGTTTTGTTGGTGAAGACGCTGATTTTGTTGTTATTGAACTGGGTGGACCACGTAAAGAAGTTTTGGTACCTAGTGGATTCCAAGAAAGTGAGAGTTCAAGACAAGTTCAGGAGCAACTCAGGACTCGGTTGAAGAATCTTTTTCATTTGATTGTGCGGTCGATCGGCAGCTTTATTCGGGTGTCCAGTGAGCCATTCAACAGAATTTGCATGAGTGGGAGACTAGCCGAACTGAAGAATCCAGCGGCAGAAGTCAAAGTCAAAGGTCGTTTTTTAAATTGTTCAGGTATGTATACAAGCTTTTAAAGCAATATAAAAGGGCTCGTAACTTAAATATTGAAAGGGTGGGTATGAGAATGATTTTGAGGAAGCATTGGGAATCAAATGTTTGGTTGTGTCTCAATACTCCTAGGGAGGGATGGCAGATAGAGAGAGATAGAGAATGGAGTATTCTTCTTCTGGCAGGACGATCCACAGTATAACTATGAGTGAAGCCCACATGGAGATCCCATTTCCCAGTAGGGATATGATCAACGTATCTTTTTATGCAAGACTTCTAAATATCATAATAAGATTTCCCCTCTTTTCCTTTAAGCTTTGTAATCACTAATCAGTGTCCAGAACATATAAAAATACATAAGAGCCAGAAATGGCAAACGGTTGTCAGCATCATTAATTATTGGAGTTGACAACAAATCTTTGACTATATCTATAATGATTCGGTATGGAGTCCCAGCTACTATCAGAAAACAAAACAAATGATACCACACATGATTCTAGCTGTTGCAATTGCTCACAGATCATTACGCTTCCCCTAATCGACATAGCCTCCAAGAAACAAATTACACATGCCACATGCCAACTCATAAACCAAGTATGGATCACCGTCCACGAGTTCACCAGAAATGAGCACGCAAAAATTGGCAGGAAAATAAGAAGCTTCTATGTACAGAAAAGTTTTTGCTTGCAAAACAAAGCAGTGTGATTCTGAATAGAAAAGCATGGAGAATAAGACCCATGTGCTCACTTGGTATGGGATTAAGGTGGAATTACCATAAAACATCTATGATCATTAAACAGTCAATGTATCTCCAAAGAGACTACATACTCAATCTGTTCGCATGATTACATAAAGGAGCCTCGTGTGTCTAAGGAGGGGAAGGTGGGGGAATTAGACTGCTATATGCCAGGCATGGTTAGACTACGTAGAGCTTGTTTGCTTTCGGTTGAGAGGAATGTCGGACTCTGAGTTTCTGTGTGAATGATTATTATGAGGTATCGGAAGTGCCTCTGTAGGGAGCCGGTTTGTGGAAGCACAATGAGCTTTTGCCTTCAATTGTTCAAGAACTCTGTGAGCTTCTGTGAGCTCATCTTGTGCACTTGGTCCATGTCCTTCCCAGGCATCAACTACTCGCTGCTGGAATTCAACGGCAAGAGCATAGCTGCACAGCCCATAAAATTCCTTGAAATCATACCATTTAACCATCAAAGATGAACAAACATCAATGCAATTTTACATTGATAGACTTAGGCGTCTTTGATGAGCAATAAGCAATCATGCAAAATAATGTTACATACACTACTCTGTAAAGTGTAATTATCTTTTATATACTAGCTATTTCTTTTATTGTTAAATCCTCTGTCTCAAGGATCAACAAGAAGAAAAAGAAAAAAAAAACTACTCAGAAGACAGTAATTTAAAAATCACTTGGTTACAACAAATTCAAGTTAGAAAACCTTTAATGCAGAAAGTTACTGGTAAAGAATGTTAAACGAGAGGGTATATCTTTCACTCCTCAAAATTATACTCGATACAAACATTCCCTTGTCCGACATTCACAGATTTTTGTATGCATCAAAAGACAGTGATACAGAATAGTTAAACTATCATATCTCTGGAGATAAAGGAGATAGAGCAAAGTTTCAACATAAGAAAAAAAAATCTACAAATGGCAGGAATTTGTTGGAGGGAGATGCATGCCAGGTTGGGTCACTTTGAGAAAAGGATGACTAATGGCTACTGGTATCTCCTCATAAAAGGTCAGCATATTTATAGAAGTTGAAAAAAAATATGTTCCATTAGGCCATCTTTGAAGGGATAGAATGCTGACAGATGAAGATGGCAGTTTTTGAACAGGTAGTGTTCTTCAGGACTGATGTAGCTGATGAAGGAGACTTCCCTTGACAAAAAGCTCAAGAAATGGACTAGATTACAGACTAGAAGAGAGTTAACACAATTAATGTAAGACAGGAGAACTAGACTAATGGTCAATCAATAAGGCGAAGACCAAATATGTGAATTCTTAAACCATGTTTTTGAAACTAGTTCCTACCTTCCCATGACACTGTATGCTTTTGAAAGGTTCTGACATGCTTCAATTGAATCAACATGATGAGGACCAAGTGCCACGTCCATGATGTCCTTTGCCAGTGCAAACATCTGTGCAGCTGACTGCGGTCTATCTAGTTCTAAATAGGCAGCTCCCAGATTATTGTAAATATACGCCACTCCAAAATGTTTTGGACCAAAGCTCTCTTTCAACCTTTCAGCTGCATTCTCCAAGTAAGGAATTGCCTGATTCACTTTACCTGTCAACAGAAGTAACCACCCAATTCTAGCAGAAACACTTCCTTCTGAATGCTGTTCTTGTGGGACTTTCTCAAGTAACGAGAGTGTTCTCTTCAACAAAGTAACTGCATTATCAAACTCGTTCATGCTCTCGTATTGCATTGCTATTTCTGAGTAAGCATCAGCAACTTCAACTGGAGAAACTTTCTGATTTTTGTCAAGAATACCACAAGCTATCTCCAAACATCTCCTTGCATCTGGAAATTTCTCTTGATTACAAAGTGCTTTTGCCATAGAGATAAACACCAACGCTCTAGTTTCAGCATCTTTCTCAGTCTGCTGAACAACACCCTTCAAAGTATTAATAGCTTCATCATACTTTCCTAAAGCTATCTTCATATTAGCAGCATCAATCTCTGCACGAAGCAGATGTGAACTAAGACCCCAATTCCTCAAAACCTTGCGTGACAACTCATTCTGCTCCAATGCCTTATCATGCTCTTCCAAACCACTATAAATGACCCCAAGAAGCCTCCTATCATTTGCAACCTCCACAGAATTGTTCCCCAATCCACTCCTATGTATTTCCAATGCCTTCAAACCAAAGGGTAGTGCCTCCTTGAAGTTTAAAACTCCAGCATATGCCTCAGCCATATCCCTATAAGCCACACCCAACTCTTTACTGTCTTTTTCTAAAGCCATTTCCTTGATCTCTAGACACTTCCTAAGATTCTCCAAAGCTTCCTCTCTCCTCCCCATTGCAGTCTTAACATTTGCTAACTCAAGCATCACTGCATGCACGACTGGCCTAATATCTTCAAGGTTACCATTCTTATCCTCCTCCAGCCTAGACAGTATCCTTTTAGCCCTATTCAAATATCCTAAACTATCATTAAACTTTTTCAAACCATAATTAGCAGAACCCATTAACTCCAAAGCCATTGCAACAAGTAATGAAGGTTTGGAATCATTGTTATCAAGAATTTGCAAAGCTCTACTAGCAAACACTAAGGTTTTCTCAGGGTCATCACCTTCCTTGTCAAGTTTAAGTCCAACCTTTAGAGCAGCCAAACCAAGCTCTCGCTCATCGAAAGCAGTCTCCATTTGTTTGAAAGCTTCAAGCATCTCCTCGGTGGTCTCAGCAGACTCAAACGCCTCTTCAAGATCGGATTTTTCTTTGATTTTTCGCTGTCTGGAGGACATTTGAGGCTGATTTTCCACAAGGGTGTCAATGTTCCGATGTTTGATCGATTGGAATTTGTTGGGTTTAAGGACCAGGGCATTAGTTTTGGTGCAGGGTTCGAGATAATTGTTAATTGCGAGAAGTGAAGAAGAAGCAACAACAGAATCAGAAATGTAACTTCTGGAAAGCAGACTGCTTAGAGTTTCGAGTTTCCGGCGAGAGAGGCGAGACAGAAGGGAGATTGAAGATCGCTTCATGACGCAATTGGCAGAATGGGCCAAAAAATTGAAACCCCCCGTAAACCCTGGAAGAGCATCTAAACCCCTTCACACAATCAAATACTTACTTGAGACAACGTCGTATCCTCCACAGCTAAAACACATGCAATCAGGGAAAACATTTTTGGTCGGATCCAGTCTAATCAAATCAAGTTTATTGAAATTCAAGAATCAGAAGACTAAGACGTACAAAATTTTTTCTGAATATATTAACAAATGATTGGTTTTTACTTTTCTTTTTCCTGTACAGTTTTAGAAGGCTTACGACTTCTTCAAGTAATCTTTCTAAGTGGAGTTGAGGCTTGCAATATTATCCAACCTCAAATGAATCTATATACAACAAATAATAGAGTTTTATCCGATCCAAATGAATCACAAAACATTTCACCCTCGGAAACCCAGATGCATTCCACAAGTCTTAACAAACTTGATGGAAATGAGTGGGGCTAATTGAATCACGTGGGACTCTCAGGATGTCTGCTGCTATAAATGTCAAAATGGAGAGAGAGGTTGTTCCCTCCTGCTTCAATCTCCTCGTTAAAGTAAGTAGTCTGGGCTAACTTTCCATCAAAATGCAGACTTGGGTTGTTCCCTCCAAGGTCGCCATTGCAAGGAGTGCAGGACAAGTTGACAGGTTCTTGCTCCTCAAAGCTTCGGTCAGATAAATGATCATTATAAGTGTGTCCAGGAAAGTGGTTGAAATCAGGTGGCTCAAGAAAACTTGTCTGAGGCCTTATGCTCTTTGGAATACTTCTAGCCCACCAATGGCCCCTAGATGGATGTGGAAAGTTGCCAGAATCATGGTGCCGAAATACACTTTCCCTGAAATAAGGGGTAGATGTAGACGCCTCTAAATGTGTATCAGATCGAGACTTGCAATGATGACCACAGTATTCTTCTTCACACCTTCCTTCATTTTGAGTCTCATCATGTGACATCCAAAAATCACCAGAGGGCAGCTTAGTCGCTTCAGGTGGCACAGCCGCCACAACCTGTGCATGGTTCATTGAAGTGTGACGTCGCGAAATATAATACCAATCAAGTAAATAGGGATAATTCTTGAGATCTGCACCAGCCAGCCACAAAAAATCCAACTGAAAACCAGGTGTATGGTGGCGCATTTCTTTCAAAAATATGCTATTTCTATCCCGAGGGCTTCCTGGACTTCCTTGCCAAATTCCGAAAGGAGAGTACATACGTCTCACTCCCTGTCCCTGTGAAATTTGATCCATGAAAGTTTTGAGGTTCACTAGGAACTGCTTTCCATCTAAGTTTGGTTCCCATGAAGGATAGGCGCTCTGGAAACTGTATTAAAAAGCAAGTTCAGTAGAAAATACTTGGATAAAACTACTATTGGGTTCATGGCATGGCTATTTTCATTTGAATGCTGAAACAAGAAACAGATCAAGGTGTCTTAACATGCATGCAGATGCACACATGCAGGGGAAATTTTTCCTAGAACAGTAAATGCTATGAGGACTCAAATGACACCAAAACTAATTGACGACAGAGACAACAGTGGCTTATAAAACTTTGAGAGAATCTCAAGTTCTAGAAAATCATAGATGAGAACAATGACTTCCCATATGCACTATAAAGGAAAAGTATCTGATCTTGGCTCTCAAAAGTTATATTTCAAAAACTGGAAATCCTCATCAAATTCAGTCTTTACTTTTCCTTAGGAATCGTTAAGCTATCTGGTATTTGATTAAGCTGTCAATGAAGCAGCTTTCAAATTTATTGATACACCAGCGTCTGATTGCTAAAGCTGATAAGGAGCATCCCATGAAGAATTCCCATACAGATAAGAACAACTACTGAAGGCCGATGGGATGGACACAGCAGTCCTCAGGGCATACCTCAGAAATGATTTCTCCATCTTCCCTTGAGAGCTCCTGTGGGTCCTGGAAGTATGGTGGGGAGAACCATAATTGCTATTGCCATGTCTATGAAAATCAAAGCAACTAAAACTGCATAATACAAAGTACAAGATTGGGAACATGTTAGTGCTGGTCAGAAAACCAGGGTCATTATTTAGTTACCAACTAAAGCATCAAATCAATGGTATCAAAATTGCAAATTGCAAAGGCGGGAAAAAAAAATTGACCTGCATACAGAGCCAACTCCTTCAATATCAACTGTGAAGTCCGAAATGAACTGTAGGATGTCATCTACCCGCTACACATAGTAGGTGAGCATCAGTTGATGAATTAAGACATCATCAAGATATTCAATGCTTCAGAAAATTAGCTGATACCTTTGGAACAACAAACATAAGTAAAACTGGGGTGAGGAGAATTGATGCCATCTCTTCGAGAAACATCCTTGCAGTGTACTACATTAAAGATGAAGCATTCAGTGCACCAAAAACAGGTTCAAACGCCTAGTCATTCATTTTGTTATTTTCCTGCAGTGCAGGTTCTGAGTTCTTACTATTACTTATGCTCTAGTATTGTTAAATGAACTTTAGATATATTACCTGAAATAAGATTTCATACTCTGTCCGAACCATTTCCGTGCTTTCTTTACCCCTCCATCGCTTAGGCATATAATGTGTATGTTGGACCACCATAGACATAGCCCCTTCCGGATCAAGGACCAGAAGTTTATTTACTGCACGTCCACTGATGGCCGATATGGTCCCAAAAACAGCTGCGTACCATATCAAGTTCCGACCAAAAATCTGGAGTATGGAAAATAAATGCTATGAGAAATTACACAAAAAATGATGATTATTGCCCCCATGGTATGCATCTCATTATCTGCAGGGAAGTTGTGCAGAAAGTTCAAAGGAGTCTACTTACATGGCCCTCCAATAGAGATTCCTCCAGAAATGCAACAATTATAACTATGGCCATAAAGCCCCCAGAGACAAAGGAGATGAACTTTGCAATAGTTGATATAATAGGTGATGGAAATTGGTTTATGTAATTTGATGCGTGGACTGCACAGCTATTGATTCGATGCTTGAACAGGTGCTCAACCTGCAATGCAGATGGAGAAGATAACCTATGCTGTCCAGAGTTTAAATATGCATCTATGTAACAGGGATGTCATAGAATGAAACGCATACTATTATTTTGGGATAAAGCTACCACAATAATAACATCCAATCTCATTGATAATGATGCATCACCAATAAACATCTTCCTGTCCTTATTAGTTCTCATCAGAATCAGAGTAATGCAGGAAATGTCATTCCGGTAGACAGGAGCATTGCAATAGAACTCCTATCAAAATACATGCATATATATACATATATAAAGCACAAGTTTATGCAGAAGAAAAAAAATGTTTATGAATAAAGATTTTCATCACCAATTTTGTGTATGCAGATAATCTCATTACAACAATTAATGCATAAAGGATGGGAAGCACATTAAATTGGACAAACTAAGAGTTCTGAGAATAGCTTAGCCAGTCAGATGGAACGCCAAGTTAGTTCAGAACGTGAACAGTTAGTGAATTTAATTGGATTCTATTCAATTAATAAACATTACTAAGGATGCTGCTAACTTAGTTGCAGATTGACGATCAATAGCCTTTTATTTCGCTTTGAAGTCATTGTTTTTCTGGAACTATGCGAGTTGAAGTCATTGTTTTCAGTCCCCGCTACTAGTGGCCTTTTATTTAGGTCTGAAGTCATTTTAAATCACTGCTACTACCTTTTCATGCAACTTAATATCTGCTTTTTGCAATACAACTGAACAAGTCTAAATCTAAGATTTGAACTTGCTATTAAAGGAAGAAAGATGAATTCCTACTCAGTTGTATCGCTAACCTAATTTGAATAATATATATCATAGTATTGTTTAACCTTATGATAGTAAACTGACATTTAATTAATTAATTAATCAACGTCGTTTTTCAATTATAGACTGATCACAATTGAATCACATTCCTTTTACCTCTTTGCTCCAGTTTTTAAAACATTGCCAATTTTTTAAAATCCATTTGATCTAAGCTTCAATATATATATTATAGTTAATCTTATGATAGTAAACTATCATTTAATTAATTAATTAATTAATCAACACCATTTTCCAACTACAGACTGATCACAATTGAACGACATTCCTTTCGACCCTTTGCTCTAGTTTTTAAAAGATTTCCAAGATTTTTAAATCAATTTGATCTAGTCTTCAATATATTTAAAGAAAACACAAAAGAAAGGAAAAAGGAAGGTAAAGAATAATACCTCATTGAACTCCCTAAAAGTCCACCTTGATAAATTAGCCCATCTGCGAGACCATGCTGAGCTTGGATTATTGTAAAATTCTAGTGCATGCTTTAGGAAATGATCAACCAGCATGAATGTAAAAATTAATGGTGTGAACAAAATTGACCAACGGCCAGCTCTCACAAGCTGAGTCTTTAACGCTTCAGGATTGGAGATGAAGTCCCTCTTGATACAAAAGTTTCTTCAAAAAGAAAAAGAAGAGAAAAATACATTAATAAAGATAACTTCTTTTCACTCAGATCAGAGCTGAAAAGAGTTCACAACATGTCAAAAGTAGCATACCTATCAAATACTTTCTGCAGTATGAACCAATCCACAATATTTTCAAGGACCTTTGTTAACATCAGGCGATAGTGTGGTCTATTAGAGCTAATTTTGACAATGGGACCAGCCCCTGGAAACCATGAGGGTATTGGAAAAGCCAGTACCCCTTTGTTGATCATTCCAATTAAGTAGTTCTCCTTACGCATGAGTCGCATGACAACATCATGAGCAGAAAGATCTTTAACCACACACAGGGACTGTGAACTTTGTGACTGTACAACCTTTTCGAGAATTGTTGCCCATGACATGGTCTGGATTTCATTATCCGTAACATGAAGACTGCAAAATATTAAAATGAAAGTCACAAAAATTTTTAGAGAAACATGTGAAAGAAATATTTAAAGCCTTTCTTAGAATTATGAAACAGAACCTACCTGTTGTAATAAAACTGGCGAATTCGAAGACTGCCCTTTAACTGGACAAAAAACCTCAAAAATAGGAAGATCCAACAGATAGAAAGTGACAGCAAATATAAAACAATAAGTAACTTTGAGAATGTCAAGGGAGTTAATGGGTGTTGATGAATTGCCTCGTTAGCAAGATCACAAGGTTTGATTCCAGATTCAACTGCTTGCATCCCACACTTGGCATTACGAAGACCATTCCAGTCAACATATAATAACAAAAACCCCAAGAAACAGATGGTGAAAGCAACGCTCAGAAGATCAACTACCCACTTTATTATGATGCACCGAAGCCCTTTTTGACAATAATAACTGTAAAGTCTTTGAAAGAATATGTCTAAATCAACAATGGGTTCTCTGTTTGTGCTCTCACCATTCAGGAGACCTGACGGAGACTCACTACCAGGACTGGGCACATTTCCATATCCAGACAATTCAATCTCTACAGACACATCCTTGAGCAAGCCAGTTGTCAGTGACGATTCATCAGAACCCCTCCATTTGAACATGCTAAGGGCACCGACACGCCTTTGCCTACTAAACATTATTTGAAGACACTAACTGTAGGCAAAACATCCAGTCCATCCCTTAAATCACCTAAATGGTAA
Source organism: Erythroxylum dillonii (assembly GCA_032467995.1). NCBI lineage: Eukaryota > Viridiplantae > Streptophyta > Magnoliopsida > Malpighiales > Erythroxylaceae > Erythroxylum > Erythroxylum dillonii. The sequence continues at coordinate 13,898,753 of JANKYE010000013.1, read as the reverse complement.
CGGGAAACAGCTGGAAGAAAAAATATACAAAACAAAAATCAATGTCGGATTAACATGAAAATACCGCATAAATACATGAACTATCTCAGACAACAAAAGAAAAGAAAAATTTTTTGGAAAAATGCATAACATGCCAATAGATTGTCCAAAAGGAAAATGATATCACATATTTTTCGGATTATTTAATATTCAGGTACCAAAAAAGAATGCAAAATGAATGGTGCAGTGATGACATGGGACAGAGCTAAACTGAAAACAGTTGATAGATTAAATAGCAAGCAGTGTCGAGTTATTCACATTTTCCATGCTTTCTTCTAAGACCAGCTAAGTGCCTTCTCATTTGCACAAGTTCAAATTCCAAAAGTAGCAATTTTTCCTTCATGTACGCCACAAAGGTCCAATTTACTTCCACTGTACAGTTTTGCAGCAGCAGAAAGTATTCAACTAACCGCTGCTAGTTGTTATTGATGTGTGTGCAACAAGAATTGAGCGGTTAACGAAAACAGCCCAAAGAATAGTCAGTTCCCTAACCGGTGAAATGTGAGAAAAACAATGAAATCTTTGAATCAAAGAGAGAGACGTTGCAGAAACGAATGCAAAATGAGCTTCAGTTATTGAAGATATCAGCTTTTACTACAACTGCAGCTTAGGGCTGCCAAGTTCAAACAAAATTTAAAGGGATCAATTTTTACGATGATTGGAACATTATGCTTGAATCTGTGCCACAATAAACCAAATTAGGAATCGTCAGGCATTATGGTTGACAAACAATTTACTAAATCCTGCTACCACAATTAGATTGAAACAGAGACACATTCAGAGACTTACAAGCCAACCCAAACTGCCAACACCAATTACACAGTAATCAACCCGTTCAGCTAAACCTCAAAGCCAGAACTTTTACTCGTGAAAAAGAAAACAAAGATTGCAGTGTACAAAACCAAGTAAAAAACCAGCCAACAATTGGAACTCAAAAGCAAGGAAGGAAACAAACAAACAAACGATTTTTCGTAGAAATAATTAGAATACATGATCGAAACGAAAAGGAGCAAGTGATGGGCACAACAGAATCATCAATCTGAAACTGAAAAGAGTTGGAAGACAGAAGAATATGTGCCTGAAGCTGAAGGAAAGAATAATACCTCCAATAGACAGAGTAAAATTGCGAGATAGGAGCAGGGAAATCAGGAAAAGGAAGCAGAGTTGTGTTGTTGCGTGGACGAAAGAGAAAATTAAACTAAAGGAATTTGGAATTTTGGATACGTAAATTCAAGAAGAATTTTATGCATACGATGGTGTTTGTTTCTTCTTTGAAGTGAAATAGCGTGCTTACGCAAGAAGTAAAGTTGAATTATGGGTGAGATCAAGTACTACTCCTCTCTGTTTCTTTTCTAAATAAAAGAACTAATATACAATAACCAAGTGATTGTTTCTACGCCCAAAGTTAATGACCAAATTTCAGGAGCTTCGACACACATAAACAAAACAATATTATTTTTATATTTTAGTTTGAATCAAACCAAAACGGACTTGAGAACAAGACAAACTATCTTGGGCCCATTCAAGCTCGGGCCTACAGCCTTGAGCTTCGGCTCGTGAGCCAGTGGAAGCGGTCGAGGGGGCTCGTTGTAAATAATTTGCTATCCCTAGTTTTGGCGGCACCTCTCTTAATTATTTAGCTAATAACAGAGTAGTTCTGTGCCACTGTGCAGTAAAAATATCTTGTAAATATAATTGAAATTAATTAAATTATAAGTAAACATTTACATTGTATAATAAAAACGGAAAATTTTAAATTAATAAATAATATAAATATGTAACAAAATTTACATTGCCTGTATTTATTGCTGGTATAGTTTAAGTGAAATGCTGGAGTAAAGAAATAAGATGATAGTAAAAAATAACTGGCAAAAATGTAATAAGACAAGAAAATAATGGGCAAAAGAATGCATTAAAAAATTCAATAGATGTGTAATAAAACAAGCATTAAATGAGGAGCAGTACTCGAAGTTTTTCTTAGAGATACGTTAAAAATAGCTTACATGTGTAGTATAAAGATAGCTTAATCTATAAG
>JANKYE010000013.1:13869543-13885467 GCA_032467995.1 Erythroxylum dillonii | reverse complement strand
CCATTTATTTTGGTGGTAACCTTATCAGTTGGTCTTCTCGCAAGCAGAAAGTCGTAGCTCGCTCCAGCACTGAAGCCTAATACAGGGCCATTGCCTTTGCCGCTGCTGAGTTAATCTGGTTACAGCAATTACTAAAGGAAATGGCCATCCCTGTTCAGCCGCCACCTATTTTACTATGTGATAATCTGAGTGCCACATTTCTATCTGCCAATCCAGTATTTCATCAGCGCTCTAAGCATATTAAAATCGATTACCACTTTGTTCGTGAACAGGTTGCATCTGGTGCTCTTATAGTTCGGCATGTATCGTCTATTGGTCAGATCGCTGATATCTTCACAAAGGCTGTTGGCAATCATCATTTTCTTACTCTTCGTGACAAGCTGCATGTTCGTTCCCGATCATGAGCTTGCGGGGGGATGATAGAGTACATATTTTGACATTCCTTATTTAGTTGTAATTATCCTTTAATAGAATATTGTAATAGGAAATCAGATCCTTTAATTTAGGCTATAGCGTCAATTTAGGATCTGCTCTAACCTCTTGTAAACGTGTATATATGCTCTTCATTGTGAATGAACAGATTAACATCTTCTCACAAATTATCAACTCTTTACACTAGCTATGAGGATGCGTTGGTTTGTGTGATTTTGTGGTTGGTCTGTTGTTTGTGCTATTGGGAAGTAGGGGTTGGTCCCTCTTTTCTCCTTTGCAGGTTGTAATATATTGTACATTGTAGTCCCTTCAGATTTTGGTAATATATTCTTTCTTAAAATTTAAAAAAAAAAATGGTAGCCATCTGGTATGACAAATAATCATGCCATTTTCAGATGTAACATCCACCTGCTCAAATGTGCAACCAGGATTTCACTATATACCCAGATGATGAATGGAGTAGTAAAGTGATACTTGAAATTAGTACCGAACAAGTTTTGATTTTGACATTGTAGAATGGAGTCAAAATATCTATTGCACGACTATATGCTTTGATGATGTCATGTCAGCGATGCCTCAAATTAAGCTCGAAGTTTCAGTTCACTTTTTTATAAGATTGTGCCTTTCCGAGTTAATCTGATGCCGCAGAGAATCGGTTCAAGTTGCGGAGGAAGCATTTTATATGAGTTGGAATGAAAATCATCATTCACTGCCATATCGTAGGAACCAAGAATATATTCGAAGTCTGGTTTAACTTATTTGACCTTTTCTATATTCTACAAGGTAGGCACCTTTTGTCTGCCATCACAGTATGAGAATGTATCGCCATAATAAGGTGAATGTATGGAAAAGAATTTCATTCTTTCTGATGAAGAAGCCTTAAGTTGGATTCACAGCGAGTCTTTTAGTGAGTAATAATGGATTAATGCTGAAGTAATACAATCCATCAACTCTTGCAAGTTACGACTAGCATGAATATCGTCACTAGCCTTTTGTGAAGTAATATATTTATTTTGGAATAATCTCATCTATCAAGATCCCATACTGGCCATCTTCTAAGTTAAAGTTAGGATTAATGCATGTTTCCCTATGGCTTAGTTGACGTAGAGAACATAAAGCAATTCTTAGAGTTTCAGTTCTCCGTGTAGAAAATCGTCTCATTTTCCTATTCCGCCTGCTGAAATACTAATGGAATAAAGCTATTAAGAAAAGGATCCGATTATATCGCTTGCAAGTGGTGGTTATCTGTGGTCACCACTTGCCACGATAAAAGGCATTTAAATCAATAGTATTTATTTGTAAAAGGATAAAAGAGTAATATCATAATAGTAAATATTCTTTCTTGAAATTTTTTTCTTCGCTTTCTTGTTTACGGTAGTTTATCATCCTTTTCTATTATTAATTGTAAAAGAGAATTTTAAATAACTCAATCACTACATCAAGATAAACATTTGGCTACATTTATTTTGCTACATTTTGAAATAATAGCTAAAAGTAAGCTTTTTGGCGATAATTTTCAAAATTGTAGCAAAATGTAGACCCTTTGGTGACTTTTTCAAAAATCATCATTGAATGAGGACTCTTTTGTTTGGTGCCAAAAGATGACCCTTTTTTACCCTTTTGGTGATCATTTTTTTGAAATCGTCACTATAAATGACATTTTGGTGACAATTTTGAAATCATTGCCAAATGTGCCAACTAATTATAGGAGGGAACGAAAACGAAAACGAAATCTTGTTGTTTTGTTTCTGTACGTGCAGAAATTGCACACTACTCTTATATTTTTAACCTCCCACTGTGTTTATGTTTTGTTTGTATTGACTTTGGATTTGATTACGTACCCATTTCGTGTTTGGTGAGATTAGAGAGTTCATGAAACAAGCGAAATCGAACAGAATAGACAAAGGGAGGTTGGTTTTAGAAGGTAATTCTAGGTTTTAATGGTTTCTAAAAAATCGTAAGGGGTAGTAGTTTCACAAACTTTTCAATCTCTCGTAGGCATCTCTAATACAGATGAAAAATAAAAAATAAAAACGAAACAATAAGAATACCAAAAATTTGGTAACGCAGTTTGACACACTTTACCTATTTCTGTGAGGCCCTCACCCAGATTAATATTTTCAAGAGAGGGCAATAGATTTACACAAGGTCACATTTAAGCAACATCGCACAAACCTTGTAACTATATATCAACCTCATTTCTCGTGAAAGCTTTTCACACCCAATAATACGACTGACTCTTGTTAACCTCATCAGAAGATTTTTCTAACTACTTTCACTCAAGGAACAATTAATAAAAAATAACTCAAGTTAACCCAAGGTGTTTTATCTCACAAAGAACATCTCACAACCCTAGATGACGAAGTCTAGAAAAGTAACATACTAACCACTAAATCTCTTCACCATAGCTAACCCTTTCTTCAACGAAAAATGTCGTAGTATTTCTTTAATTAATAACTAACGCCCACTCCACCGTAGCTAACATTCACTGCGCCATTTACTTTTCTCACACAATACACGATTTTTTCTTCAGCTATTAACCCAGAGATGTAAGATAGCCACCGTGTGTTTTTCACTCAAATTCACAATTAACGCACACCCAACTCTATCTTGACCGCTCAATTAAGATTGACTTATATTCATCATCAGAAAAGTGCACAGTCCACACAAGCAATTAAAGTTCCATTGTAACCATGCAACCATCACTTCAAATTCAAAAACACAACAACCTCATCCCTTTAGTTTCTTCAATCCACAAAGTCCACAAAATCTAGCAGTAATGACTTCAATTTGCCAACGTATCTAACAATGAAGCAATTAAAGTTGTAGTAGAATTCTTTTACCACTAAAAGTATAACACCCACATCTTTTTGAATCCCATTACAATTAAGATTTTATATGTCTAATTAAAATTCCAAAACTAAATAAAAGATATATATATATATATATATATAATATCTTAACAGTTTCTTTGCCTTCTTGTTTTTTCTCTCTCCTACTAAAATGAATAAAAGAGGAAATAGATAGAGAAAGAGAGGGGGAAGAGAGGGATAGTGAGAAATCGAAGATTCGTTTCAATGGCGGTTAGGGTTTTATGTTGATCCTCTTAAGTTCAATCTTCTTCGTGGCTTTAATATACCCTCCCTCTGCTCCAGAAAAAATGAAAAATTGATATCATAGCCAATTTTGTCTCGAGGTACTTTTTGTTTGGATTTTGATTAATGCAGTGAGGAGATATTATGGGTGTGCAAGAAAAATCACAAGTAAACTCCAATTTGATGCAAATTAGTCCTTGTTTGTTGCTTTCTAACTGTTTCTCTATTTTTTCCCTAGAATTTTCATGTGTTATAGGTTCCTAACATGAAATGACAGTTTGCTTCTTGGCTACGATTGATTTGCTCTAACAATATCTTTAAATTTGGTGTGGAATTGTTTTGTGGAGCTGTTGGCTACCATTTCTAATGCTAGTTTAATTGGAATAATACTTAAGTGTTATTTTCCAGTGGTAACTATGAGTAGCAGTACTTTTTATAGTTTTGTTATATGGTTTCAACGTGGAGCTTTGTAAATTGTTAAGTCTCTTTTAATGATGGAGGAGAATGTCGAGTGTATGTGCTATACTCATGGTTCCGAAGTGAGATATGCTGGAAGTGGTATTGCTACTTTCCAAGGTTGATTATGAAGTTTAAACTATGATACAACTATCGTGTTTTTAGAAGTTTCGATATAGTTTTCTTCTCTTTGTATACAAACTATTCTTAAAGTCCGCATTATGGCTAAGTTTAGGATCTACAAGAAGCTAATTGGACAATAAATTTCAAGAGAATTGTTGTTATGTACATTTAAATGTTAGTGATTTAGTGTGGAAGTAGCAAATGCTTACTGGAATCAGAATATTCAATTGGTGAATGGGATGGACAAGTTCTTTATAAGATGCATTAGTTATGGAATATAGTTTATGTGCATAGTACTGGCTTTTGTTTGGAAGTATAATGGTCCTTATTGCCAACTGAATGAGGAAATACTAAAGAATCCTTGTCATGATTTTGTTGTAATGGGAATGTAGATGCTTGTTGTTAAAATGTTGTTGCAAAGTGATTGATACTTTAACAATCTTCCAGTAAAAATAGTAATATAGTGATGTAGAGTGGATGAGCATGCCTAATAAACCAATACTTTATATTGGTGATTTGGATGTATCTAGTGTTTTTCTTCCTTTTCATTGGTTTCAAGATCAATGACATGGGTTTGTTAGTGAAATGATTGACAATTATTAGTGACGTTGCAAAATATTAGTATTACTAATTAAGACATAGTTATTGTTTTTTCATAATTTCTTATTATAAAAAAATCTTGTAAACAATTTTAATCTTAATCATTATTGTTTGGTATAAGTTTAAATCTTGCTTCTTTATTATATACCTTAAATATCTACCTTACTGCCCACCATTTCTTTCCAATTTAGACCATGATTTAGTTAATTTGTATGGAGCAAATGTTGGTCCTTTTGAGGTTTAGACAACAACACTTCTTTTAGAAATCTTGTACTTTGAGGTTTAGATTTTCAAGTAATAAACTAGGAGTGGCCTTTGACATTCGGGTGTTGAGAGTGCATGATGAACATTATAAAGTGATGGAAGATGAAGCCTATAATTATGATATACTCACTTGGATTAATGTTCAAAATAGTTTAGGAGAAGGGTCATGACCGTGGCAAAGTCGAATGATTCTGTTTCCGTTGACAAAGAGAAGATCTATCTTTGCGGAAAGGTTGTTTGACTTATTATTTTATTTTATTATTTTTTGCTTGGCATATTTATGCACATCCGTTTGTAATTTTGTAGTAACTTTATTACTCATTACATGTGGGTCTATCAGAAACAGTATCTCTACTCGGTAGAGGTAAGACTGCATACTATTGGATCTCTCTAGACCCCGCGCCTCAGGAAGACTTCAACTAGGTGTTGATGATGATGATGATGATGGGAAGGAAGTACATATATAGAATTCAGATAATAAAATATAGACCTTAATTTTGGAATTTACAAGTGCTTTATGGAAACTATTGGTAACCTTTTAATCATTGATTTAGCTCTACAGATGAGGTGCTTTTAAACTATCATATTTGTCTTTCTTTATCAAGCTTTATTCTTATTTTTAAAGTATTTTTAACCTTGTTGAAGCTATGGATGCACTCAATGCATATATGTTACAACACTTGCTTTTTGTTTTAGTCTCAGGTTGGGTTATTAAGTGCTTACAAGATAAAGTAGTTGTACTTTAGAAGATACCTATTGGTTTTTGCTGAATTACTTTACCATTCCATCACCTTACTTTTTCCTTTCCTAGTTGAAAATAAACTAGCTTAATTATGCATAATTTCAGGCACTCTTCTCAATCTTGAAGTTGCTTTCATGATTCTTATGGCTTGTATTTTGTATACGATGGTCGACGAATGAAGTTGCTCTCATTGACATGGATAAACTTAAAGTTATTCTAGTTACGTTGTAATTTTTTGTAATCTCGGCATTTATAATTTGTAAACTAGTCTATATATTTATTATTTTGTTTATAAGAATTGTTCAAGTTGTAATTAAAATCTTGTATGTGAAGAATATTCTTTTTTGTATAATTTAAAGATATTTTTATATACAATGTTTCAAATTATCAATTATATTTTTATAATAAATTAACAAAAATCTACATATTAAATTCAATAATACGGATGAAAAATGTCACAAATAATTATAATTAAAATGGTATAACGTTTCGTTAAAATGTACACTAAAAATTTGACTACGTTTAAAAAAAATTTTTAGTTACGTTTTTTAAAACTTAGCTAACATTTTTTTGCTATGTTTCTGGTGGGTGTCAAACCAAAAAAAAATCACCATAATTCACTAAATACAAGTATAGAGTGTGTAGGGATCGTCTCCGTAAAGAACAATAGATTTATCTCTTTTACAAAAATAAACAGTAAAATTGGGGTTTTAAACTGGAGAAAATAAGCTAACGATAACTCAATTCAAGAAAAAAATACAAAAATTTAAATAAATTTAAGAAACTCATCAATGGAGAAAGCTTTAGTCAAAGGATGTAGTTCCACTTTAATTTCATTACTTGATCATTGATGCAAAAAATAAAATTATATATTCATAAATAAACTAGTTATAGTTATTGGACTCTAAATAACCAATCTCTCCACGTATTAAACTACTTGCAAGGCGCTAAAATCATGTTGGTTTCCACTTTATTAGTCCAAACATACAATTACGGGTGTTTAGTTCTAATTAGCTGTCAACAATTTCAGGCTTATAACTTTTTATTTAATAAATCCTAAAATAATCATAGACACTAAATATAAAGAATAAATAAATACTGATAAATATATAAGATAGATTAGATCTCACAATTCCATGGAATTAAGGCTTCAATACTACTTTAACTAAAAATAATAATTTAGTTACAAGCTATATGAGAAGAAAAAATATATGAATATTATTCAAAAAAAAAAAATTCTTACGGTAGAAACCCAACATGACAGAGCCAAAAAAAATCCAGACTACTGACTCACCTACTTACGGTTCTCTCCTTTGAAAGCAAAAAATGGAAAGTAACGTAGACATCTCCCAAAACCAGCAGCTGCCGCCTTTTCCAAAAATCCAACCACGTGTGTATCTCTCCTTTGAAAAGACACATTTTTTTTCCAAAAAAACCACTTTATGTTAAAAATGTCTACAGTCTTCTTAAACGTCTAGAGTCCACTGCTTTTTTGGACTCCTCTCTACTGTGTCGTTTCACCTGTTGTTATAATCTCTATTGTTTTTCTTCATCTACGTTTTGTGCTTTTATTTCCTTTTCCTTCGCTGTCGTTTTTCATTGAGTTGGTGCGTTGCATTTTCTCCTTCGGCTACCTGCGTTTTGCGCCTGTCTTCTCTGTCTTTTAGGCTATTCTGTTGCCGTTTTATTCCTTTTTTCAACTAATGGCTAATGCATTTTTAACTCCCAATGGCTGTGCGTCTTACTTGCTTCTTCCTCCTGTGCATTCTACTTGTTTGCTAGTGTCTCTTTTGGCTGTTAATATTGTCTTCTTCTTTTCCTTTGCTGTGTCGTTTTTGTTCTCTTTGTTGATGGTGTTCATGTTGTCCTTGTAATGTATAGTATAGACCTTATTATATATTTCGGATCTACAAGAAATTATTAAAAATGAAGGTAATGTAGAATACTTGATTTCGGTTTTATCTCTAATTTCGATGCTGATTCTGAGCTCCAATCTATCACGAATCTCCCGGGACCTTTACGGAAAGTGTTTACTGAGATACTGGCTAAGTCTTTCTATAGTTTTCTCAATACGTAAGCTCTCTTAATGAGTTAGAAATTTCTTATGCTTACGATTGATCTGAGCAACTGCAGAAGATCTTAACCTTTATATAACTTCCATATTGGGCTTCCCCATCACAATACCGATATGGGCCCGGTTTACATTAATTAGGACCCATTTTTTACTCGAACTTTAGCCCATTAACCTAGATCATTTATTAGGCCACTTTATTATCTTTATCAAATTACGTAACTTAACCAATAATTCATTTAAAAACAAAAAAATGCAATTAATAGTTGTCCAATTTTATAGAAAATGGTAAAATTGTCCAACAATCTCCCCTTTAGACAAGCATTAATTATAGTTTGACTCTATTTTAAAAATAGTTTAAAAGCTCGGTTAAGCCATGCTACTAAAGTAGTTAACTAAGTTTTAAAACAAAACATTTGATCTAAAGATAATGAAAGTCCATCTTTCTGTCTTACAAGGCTTTTGATATCGAATAGTATCAGATACATGTGTCATGGGTGACACAGGTCTAATACAATCACGTATACCTAATACCTCACTAACATGAATGGGAAAATAGAGTGTGACAAACTATGATGATACCTTTATGATCTAAATTATATCATCTTCGTTTATAGGTGTCGATTTCTCCAACTTTATACTAAACCGCATATGTTAAACTATATTAGAGAAATCATGTTTTCTCTTACCGAATGCTAAATAGCATTAGAGAACACTTGTTTCCTCTCACGAAATGCTAAACTGCATTAAAGAAAAACTTTGTGTTCTTTAACTGAATGCTAAACTGCATTAGAGAACCTTTATGGGATTAAAAACTTATACCCCATATGTCATGTCAAATTCATGGATATCCATACTAAAACTGTATGCGTTTAAATGACATAGGCACAAAGTCAATCTCTATATATGCCCAACGACCTTTAAATGTTTAAGATTGACACATAACTTAAGACTTTTATATGTATTATGACAATATATGACAACACGTATTACTGAGGATAAACGATAATCATCTTTATCAATGAACCATCATACTATCATAGTACATCAAAATGTACAAATGTACATGGAGCAAACATAACGATCCCTTAACTAATAATGTCTAAAGATGTCAAAACACCTATACTATATACTTGTGTCACAAACACAAGTGGGCGAAGTCCTTCAATTTTAGCATCGACTTACAGTTCCTCAGTCCTTAAATGCTCCAAACCTTAATGTCACCTTTTCATATCAACAATTTTATGACCAAATAATTGATCTTTAAATGCTAAAACCCTGTGATATTCTTTATTGCTATTAAATAATGCTGTAAGAAGCCTTATCACTGTAGCACCCCACTCCCATAAGGCACGTACCCGACATCTATGGGTGATATCCGAGCCTGTGCCCTACGAGGGTGGCATGCTAGAGAACTAAATCAGTCAAAACTTAGTGTAATTTTTTTTGAAGCAACTACACACAATTTTTCAAAAATCCAAAATCTGTTCGGGCCCATTTTATTCATAAACCTTTCAATTATAACAATACAATCAACAGAATTTTCAATAGTCATTTGGGCCTTTTCATAAATACAAAACACTTTAGTCATAATTTTTTTACATTACAACATAAATCATATACACATTTTACAAAAATTTCAGAATACATAAGTTGATACAAAAGTTGCAGAATATACAATTCAGTACGAAAAAATAAAAAATACAATGTAAACGTGAATTGATCCCGACCTCTATCCCTTACTTGTTTGCTGTAGGGATACTCTCGTTTTCTTAACAGGATATTCTTTTGATCCTGAAAAATATTTGTAAATTTTGGGTGAGTTTTGCAAACTCAATGAATGACCGTCATCGATGGCTCACATAGTCACATAACACATAATTCACATTCACATCATTTCACATTTCACATTCAATACAATTTAATCATTCATATTATGCTTATGCAGTGCATATGAGACCCATTTTTTATTTGTTACTTTATTATGACCGAGTGCCTAAATTGTCCCGTATCTATTAAATACCGGGCTTATTACTAACTGTCCCTCATCTGATGGGGATACATGGCTCATTTTACATAGTGAGCCTTAGGCTCTTAATCATTTTTGAGCTCGAGGTTCTTTTTCACATGTTGAGCTTTAAGTTCTTTTTCGGTGGCTCCTCAGGTCACAACTGTCATTATGTTTCATGCATTCATGAAATGGAATGTGTTGGCCCCTGAAATTTTATTTTGTACTATGAGCATGATTAGATGTATTTTGGGGACTTGTTAGACTTGTCATTTTGGAATTGATTAGCATGTTATGTGGGAAAGATAGTATGACATGGGCTAAGGGCTTGGAACTATTAAAGTTGTGGGAGAGTGTAAGGTCAATTTTGGCAAGTCACTTAAGTTTAAAAAACCATAAGGCATTAAAGGAAGGGCAAGATGGACTTTTCTCAATCATTAAGCATAGAATGGGGAAAAAGAAGTGTTGTCTTCTTCCTAAAGAGGGGAGAAACGAAATTGGGAAAGGAAGGAGTGAAATAACAAAAATCAAAGAGAGAAAGAAGAGAGGTTTCGGTGGTTGAAAGGAAAGAAGAGAGTTGAGTTAGGGTTCCATCTTTTCTAAGCCTTCTAGAGAGATTTAGGTGTGGTATAAGAAGGGGAAAAGGTAGAGGAAGATAAGAGCTTTCTTTTGAACTAAACATTTCTTCGTTTGGTGAAGATGTAAGGTAAGTTGATTTTAATCTTTTGGAGTTTTGAAAGGTTTTTGGTTCAAAGAGCTTAGGAAAGGTATGGGTATAAGTATTCTAGGATTAATTTCATGCTTTTGGTCCTTTAGGTTTTCTAATTTGAATTTCATTGATTTTGAGATTTTTGTCAATGTTGAAGAAAATCAAGAAGGGCAAGAGGAGTAAGTGAAGAGGCATTTTTGAACAAGTCATAAGCAAGGACTTCAAGGTGGGTTACATTTTTATGATTTAGTAATAAGCCATTAACACCCTTTTCAAGAAGTGTAAACAAATGAGTTTCAACTACTTCTAAATGTGCATTCATTGTTCTTTGAGTACTTTGACAATGTGCTGTATATTTGTGTATTATGAAAATGACTTTTAAAAAGTATCAAGCCTAAGACAACAAGTTTCTGAAATTTGCCTCTATGGGCATTACGTTTTACAAGTTATGAAATACATATTATATAGGTTTGTGGTGGTCCCCTAAATTAAGTCAAGTGCACCTTGACAAAAAAGCTTATCTCCTCTGCCCGCTAGTGGCATGGAGCTCCTTCATGGACTCCCATAAGTTCACAGCTACAAAATACCATTATTTGAAAATGTGTAGTACGTTCTGTTTTGGATCTACCCGAACCAAATTTTGATGTGTCTATGTGTTTGTGATATGTTAAAAATAATGATGTACACATGTTATGCATTCATCTAAGTTTTACAATGAAAATGATTATTGCAATGATTTTGTTTATTATCGATTATAAAATTGTTACCCACAAGCTTCAAGCTTACCCCTACTTTCCTCCCTACAAGCAGGTGAAGAGTAAGATATTGAGTAGTCAAGGCCCAAGGGCATCACTCCACTTTTGAAATGTTGTGTATTTTAGGCTAATCTTGAAACCAAGGCTTTAGATGCATTTTGAGTAGTTCATTGTTCAAGTATCTTTGTATTTTGAGATTGGTGAAGCGTTGATGTATTGGGGGCTTGAAATGCCCACTAAAGCTTTGTAAAACTACGATCTTTTGTTGCTAATGGTTTATGGTTTTGTTTTCTCTCCTGGTTCCCAAGGTTTCATAAAGGGGAAAACTCGTGTACTGACTTCAAGGAAATTTCTGGGTTGCTACGAGCTGATTTAGGCAAAGTTATCTTCTAAGATGTTGTATATCTTTCTTTTATCTTTCCAACGATATATAATATGAAATTTTTGGACTTCTAAGTAGAAAGTTATGGTCTTTATTAGGGGAGATGCTCTGGAGAGTGTAGAAAATGATTTAGATTTGTCTTATTTTGACTTTTGTTTGGTGTTAGTTTGACTCTGCTTCGTCTTAGTTTCTATCGTCTTAGTTTGACTTTTGTTTCGTCTTGTTTGACTCTGCTTCGTCTTAGTTTCTATCGTCTTAGTTTGACTTTTGTTTCGTCTTAGTTTGACTCTACTTTGTCTTAGATTCTATCATCTTAGTTTGACTCTACTTCGTCTTAGTTTCTATTGTCTTAGTTTGACTTTTGTTTCGTCTTAGTTTGACTCTGCTTCGTCTTAGTTTGACTTTTGTTTCGTCTTAGTTTGACTCTAATTCGTCTTAGTTTCTATCGTCTTACTTTGGTTTTTGTTTCGTCTTAGTTTGACTTTGCTTCGTCTTAGTTTCTATCATCTTAGTTTGACTTTTATTTCATCTTAGTTTGACTCTGTTTCGTCTTAGTTTGACTTTTGTTTCGTCTTAGTTTGATTTTGCTTCGTCTTAGTTTCTATTGTCTTAGTTTGACCGTCTTAGTTTGTGTCATCATCTTCTGGTCCATTTTTGATCGTTTTAGAAGCTGAATCTCGCTTTGAGTTCTACATAAGAGTTGTAGATCTAGAAGTTTTCGTTTAAACCGTTGGAAAATGAAATCAATCCGACATATATGGCAAAAGTTATGGCAATTGCGCCAAGTACAAATTGATTAATGGTATAAACATGTTTGACATTTTTCGAGTATAATTTCCTCATCCGACCTGCAAATGAAGTGATTCTTGAAACAACGGATTCCTAACATCTTGTACTATCTCTCCATGAACATTTGTATCTTTTGGAGTTATTTTCATAAAGTTTTCATTAGAGTAAGCGAGAGGTCGGTTGGGAAGGCATGAGTGGGGTTTAATCAGGCTTTAGCTTTTTAAGTATATCTTGAGTTGTAGCACTCCAATTGAGATGATTCTTGTTTCAAAACAAACTAGAGACTTAGAGCTACAATTTATTTGAAGAAGTCAAGTTGTAAATTTTGGTGTTTGACTGATGTGGGCACACCACCCTTGGGGAACGTTGGTTACGACCATACCGGGTAATAAGCTTAAGGTTTATGACTACAGATGTTGGGCTCTAGAAATAAGGTCCAACATATTATGGTATCAGAGTGATTAGGTTTAGGTCCAAGTTTGGGTCTAGGTTTTGGAGTATCCTAAGTATGAAATTGGTGGCTTAAGACATAAAAGTTTTAATCTGTTTCTTATGATTTGAGATTGTTTTATACGATTTGAACTGTTTTACGTACTTTGAAATTTGTTTTGTATAAATTAAATATTTTCAATGATTTTTTATTGAAGGAGTGAAAAATGCCACCTCGATGGAGAACTCGAGGAGCTCTAGCTCGATCTGGCTCTCGCCAAGGGAGCATAGATAAATCCTATGTCCCACAAGATGCGGGGACACATTCTACTCCTGACTCTGAGGCACTTAGTGTGCAACATGAAGTGCCACCGCCTCCTCCTCCTATGCCTCAAGTGAACCCTATAGACTCGCAGTTCTTTCAAGCCTTTGCCCAGGCTTTCACTTATGCCATTTGCCAAGGGTCACAAGCTCTAGTGCCGACTCTAATAGATAGGAGTGGACAGTAGATAAGCTCCGCAAGTACGAAGTGGTGGATTTTAATGGAACCACCAATCCCAAAGAGGTTGAAGTATGGTTGAAGAGGACAGAGAGGGTCCTAATTCAGATGAAGTGCAATGATGAAGAGAAACTAGACTATATAGTTAGCATGCTGCAGGGGGATGCACTCGACTGATGGGAATTAGTGCCCCATAGTCAGGTTATGCCTTCGGTATTAACATAGAGAAACTTTGGGGAAGTGTTCAGGAAGAAGTATCTCTCCAAGTGTATATCCAAGAGAAGGTCAGGGAGTTTCTGAATCTCACACAGAGGGATATGAGTGTGAGTGAGTATGAGCTAAAGTTCACCCAGCTATCCCGGTATATGGTTGACATTGTTACTAATAAGGAGGATAAGTGCCGCAAGTTTGAGGGAGGATTGCATTTGGGGATCAAGGAGAAAGTCTTGATCTATAATTTTTTTGACTACCAACAATTGGTAGATGCTGCACTCCAGGCTGAGAAGCTGGAGAATATCATAAATGAAGTGAGCAGAAAGAGGAAGAACAGGGAGCAGTCTACCTAAAAAGGGGATCAGTACTCTAAGGTATGAGAGGAGTACAAGGAGTTTCCATACTCAGAGTGAAGTAGGGAGCAGTGGTCCTATTAAGAACAAGCAGGCAAGAGTAGTCTCGGTGCAAGCCTCTACTACAGGGGGCAATAGTAGGGTGGAGAGGAGCAGGAACTTGAACCGCTAATGTGAGCATTGTAGGAAGCTTCACAGGGGAGAGTGTTTCAAGTTACTTGGAGCATGTTTTCGATGTGGAGATAAGGGACACTTGATCAAAGACTGTCCCCAAGTAGCAAGGTAGGAGGGGTTACAGTTTCAAGACCCAAGGAGAGTAGAAACAGTGGGAACCAGACCAGTTACTGATGTGGGTAGCTCTGGAACTACAAAGAAGACTATTCCTCCAAGGAGGCCAAAGGGTTAGGCACAGGCCAGAGTATTTGCTATGACTATAGAGGAAGCTGTAGCCGCACCTGAAGTTGTCATGGGTATGGCTCGGTTATTTAATTATGCTATATATGTATTGATTGATTCTGGCTGAACACATCTTTTTGTTTCTGCAAGTATGATTTTACGTGGTGTGAATTCAGTTCCCTTGAATAGTCCTTTATTGGTTAGTACACCTCTAGGGAGGAGTGTGGTAATCAGTCAAGTATACAGTGGTTGTGAGCTCTTCATTGATGGTGCTAGATTGGTAGGATTTACTACCTCTAGACCTAAAAGGCTTAGATGTTATACTTGGAATGGATGTTATGGAGAAATATCATGCGAAGTTGGATTGTGGCTTGAAGGAGGTGGAATTTGATCTGGGCAATATTGAAAAGGTTATTTTTAGAGGGGTCAAGAAAATACCATCACCAAGAATCATTTCTGCTTTATTAGCTGACAGGATGATAGGAAAGGGGTGTGAAGCCTTCTTAGCTCATGTTGTGGACACTGATGGGAATGAAGGGAAGTTAGAAGATTTTCCAGTTGTGAGGGAGTTTTCAGATGTGTTCCCAGAGGACTTACTTGGTTTACCACCGGTGAGGAAAATCGAGTTTGTCATCAACTTGATTCCTGGAACCGCACCTATTTCGATACCACCTTATAGAATGGCTTTAGCTGAGTTAAAGGAGCTTAAGGAACAGTTGGAGGAACTATTAAAGAAGGGGTATATAAGACCGAGTTCATCACCTTGGGGAGCCTTGTTTTTTTTTCAAGAAGAAGGATGGAATATGGCGGATGTGTATTGATTACCGGAGACTCAACAAGGTGACCATTAAGAACAACTATCCTCTGCCTCACATAGACGATATGTTTGAACAGCTGCAGGGAGCAAGGGTCTTCTCCAAGATTGATCTCAGGTCAGGCTATCATTAACTCAGAACCAAGGATTCTGATGTAAGCAAGACAGCCTTTAGGACTCGTTATGGGCATTACGAGTTCCTAGTCATGCCATTTGGTTTGACCAATGCTCCAGCTGCTTTCATTGATCTTATGAATAGGGTCTTTAAGGAATATCTAGATCAGTTTGTCATAGTTCTTATTGATGACATTCTGGTATATTCCAAGAGTGAAGGGGAACATGAGGAGCATCTTAGGATTGTGTTACAGACATTGAGGAAGAGGGGTCTTTATGCCAAATTTAGCAAATGACTATTTTGGCTTCATGAAGTGACATTCCTTGGGCATGTGATTTCAAAAGATAGGGTCCATGTTGATCCAAGGAAGGTTGAGGCAGTGGTAAATCAGCATGCACCCAAGACAGTGACAGAGGTGAGGAGTTTTCTGGGTTTGGCAAGATATTATAGGAGATTAGTTGAGAGATTCTTTATGTTAGCTGCTCCGATGAATAAGCTACTGAGGAAGAATAAAAAATTTGTCTAAAGTGAGGAATGCTAGAAAAGCTTTGAAGAGCTCAAGTGCAAATTAACAAGTGCTCCAATTTTGATTTTGCCTATTGGAGATAAGGGTTATACAGTATACAGTGATGCTTCGAGGAAGGGTTTGGGTTGTGTGTTGATGCAAGAAGATAAGGTA
>JANKYE010000013.1:13783444-13794758 GCA_032467995.1 Erythroxylum dillonii | reverse complement strand
GATATCAAGATGCTTATGAGAGATCTACAAACCCTTTAATTCATAAAGAAATTCAACCAATTAAAATTAAAATTAAATGGAATAAAAACTATAATAGTCTACATAAATAGGAAAACAAAATTAAAATTAACTTTATTTTATTTTATTTTAATACAAGAATAACGATTCTGTTCATTTTGGATTTTTATACTAGTTTTTATTTTTTAAAAATTCTAGTTAAATACAAAAAAGAGACGAGATTGTATTGGGTATGTGATTTTATGTTATATCATTTTTAATACAACATATATTTCAGTTGACAAGTTAAAGCATGAAAATCCGGCGAGCATTAGAATAGAGTAAACCACGATGCCTAGGAAACCTGGTAGGGAATTGGGTGAGATCCAATATTTACTTCCGACAAACTGAATCTTTTTACAGCCAGTGAAATGTGTTTTCTATGATTGATTATATGACAATTGTACATTGTTGTTGATGTGGTTGGTTTTGTGTTGTTGTTCTTAATGTCATGTCAGCCACTGCACTCGCAGGAAGGACAACAGGATACACACAAAGGGATGGGATGAAATCTGCTATGCCATTAAACTGTGCCAGCAGATTTGAAATGGTGTTACTTGGACAATGATGCTCAATCATTAATGTGTCTTAGCATTAACATCATATGACCACAGTAAAGTTTGAAGTGTGCAGAAGAAAAGCCAGTGAGAAAATGGGAAGAGGGCATTTTGATTTTCTTCACTGGGGGTAGGGGCTAGGGCATCATTTTGTTGGCCACAACCTCGCAAACTGTACTCATCACACATGTTGTTTTCTATCAAGAAACAACCTCATTACTATTTTCTTTTCCTCTACTTGTATCATTTCTCAATGGGCGCATTAATGTCAATAAGGCTATAAATATACCAACCAAATCCCCGTTTCCTTGGTATTCATTGTGTGCGCATAAACTCTCTTCCGCTGAAAGCTTCGTTGTCTCTCTCTCTCTCTAGCTTTTTCAGAGAAATAAATATAAGAACATTGTAACCGAGAAAATCATCTCTTTACCTTGTTATTAAGGAAGATCAAAGCTTTTTTAGTTGGACGCAACAGGTATCGCTCTTTCGTTGAGCCTGTAGTTCGCTTGATAACCATTGTCTTTTAATGATGTCGTCGGATATAAGCTAGAGAGTTCCACACTACCTATTCCATCTTTTTTTTTCTTCTGTCTTGTTTCATGTCTCAAACGGCGATGTTTCTCGCTTTTTTCTCGATATTCAGTTTGGATGTTTCAGTCATGGTGCTTAGTATTGGTCTCTGAGTAGATATATATATATACAGAGGGTAGAGTTTGGGAGTTTGATTCTAGCTGTTGGTGTTGATAGAGGAGAGGGTGTAACGAGGAATGGGAAGGGATCGTCTGTTGCTGGCAACGGTAGGACCGCCGATAAAGGTGCGTGCGGGTTTACGGAGAAAGCAGGCAGGTAGAGGCTCGTATCGGGGAAGCTAGCCGAGAGAAACAAACTTTTGGGTTTTGCTTTTTGGTGGGGGGTGGGGGGTGGGGGGTTTTAGGGGTTGTTATAATTGGTCGCTTTGTGGTTGCCGGTGGCGGTGTGGCCGCTAAGTGCGTGGCTTTAGTGTTTAGTTTTAGGAATTTTGTGGGGAGAAAGGATGGTAACTGACTTGCACTGTACTCTAAGGAGCCTCTGCCTCAATACCGAGTGGAAGTACGCTGTCTTTTGGAAGCTCAAATATCGAGCTCGAATGTGAGTACTATAACTTTTGTAGGTCCTCACAATTAAGAAACAGTTAGTGATGTTTTATGTTGTGCCATATTAATTTGTTTGATATGAATCGGTGATTGATTGGGCACGTTGAGAGGCTCGTGATTCTTGTGATTTTGGTGAATCTGGAATCTAAACAATTGTAAGCCACATGTTCTGGATATGTATATTTAGGATGGATGGTAGTTAAGTGACCCCGGGATGTGTTGTAACCTAGTTTTTCCTTGAAATAAAGTAGTTTGTTCTTAATCTCTGATGTGAAGCAAGTTGAGAGTTCTCAATTTAGTTTTCAGGATCTTTAAGTAACGGTTTGTGTGTGTGTGTGCGCGTGTCTTTTTTTAATTCTATGGTACAATTTAACCAACTATGTAAGTGTTTTGTTTCTGCTTCATGGAACGTTATTCTGAGTACTCTTTAACTTCAATACTTATTCCGGCCCTTCTATTAAATCTTTTGTTATTTACTACATATGATAACATATATAATCCTATCTTTTAACAGACAAAGATTTCTTCTACATCAATTACAAGATACATACTTCATGTTGTGTTCATTTAAGTTGTGTGTACTAAAATAGAATATAAATTGTCATGTAGATCTTAACTCTTACTTAAAAACGTATGCCAATTTGAATTAGCCCCTGATATGTAAGTTGCCGGCAATTACAACTTTAAGTTGCAATGTAATGTTTGTTATTATTTATGTCACACAAATTTCCGATTATTTTGACAATAAAAATTACACTATTAAAAGGAGGATTTGAAAGAGTGAGCGACTGAATAGGAATTAGGGTCATGTAGAGGAACCAAAAAAATGGTTGTTTCATGTCTGTAGATAACGTGTGGAGTTGATGTGTATATAGTTATATCATATTTATTTGGTTATCTCAAAATATATGGTTTTACCTTTTACCATTTTTATCGGTGAGCTTTGGATACTAGTCCTGTTGATAACCTGACTACAAGCAATTTGAAAATAATATAGAGGCCAGACAGAGAAAACAAGCATGCTTAGTTCTGAGGCTACAATTTTAGACGTCCCTTCCAGATTTGGTATTTGTATTTGAAGATAGTGTAGTACTGGTAATTTTGGAGCCCTTTGAATTAGATCAAAGCGTGATGATTGGACTTTACTCTCAGTTTATATGTTTGACAGGGTGTTGACATGGGAAGATGCTTACTTTGATAATTGTGAGCTACATGGTCCTTCAGAGGGTCAACATTCTTGTGACACTCTATATGATTTGCATGGTGGGCATTATTCACATGATCTGCTTGGATTAGCTGTGGCAAAGATGTCATACCATGTATATTCTCTTGGAGAAGGGTTAGTCCTGGAATGCCATTTTAATAGATGAAGGGCTTTTATTTCGAGTGCCATTTTGTAATTCATTTAAGCGGTATGATGATTATTTGAGTTCGATTTTATTTTTCCTTTTACCAGGATTGTTGGACAAGTGGCAGTGACTGGAAAACATCAATGGATCCTTACAGACAAGCTTGAAACAAATTCCTTCTCGTCTTTTGGGGTAAGTAGGGTACTGTATTTAGTTCATATTAGATTAATCATGCGACTGTATTGTTTTGTAATCTTTTGTCCATTTGAGTCAAGTCACTTCTCTCTTCTTGTTACACTTCAGTATTCTGATGGATGGCAGGGTCAATTTGCAGCAGGGATCAGGGTATGTCGAATTTCTTTAACTTTTGTCTATATTAATATGTGATGGCTTATTGTCCATTGTCATTTTCAAGGTCCATCTGAGATTATTTCATGTAACTGCTAATGAACTTTTTTCAAATATGTGATCTGTTCCAAAATCATCTCTTTGTGGTATAGAATAAGTGAATTTACTCTCTCAATTTTGCTTTATACGTTCCCTAGTTAAAGGAATTAGACTTTTTCTAAAGTTCCATATCTTTATATCGTAATTAATTTTGATCTTCTGGCTCTATGCCTTGAATTTTGATGTTATACTGGTTCCTCTTTATTCTAAATGCGGGTATCCTCTTTGATCTCAATTCTAATTGAATTAAGAAATCCTTAATGAGTGTAAATGGCGTTATGCAGACTGTTGTTGTTGTGGCTGTTGCTCCATATGGTGTTCTGCAACTTGGCTCTTTTAACAATGTAAGAATTTTAGAGCATCCTTCTATTAATTGTGAAAAACTTGCAGACTACTGCTTTCGGCATTTAAGATATCTTATGAGCCACATTTGGGACAGAAAACTGAACCAATAGCATTCTCCATGTAATTTCATATTTGTTATGAATAAGAGATGAGCCTTTCAACTGGCATTGATGAGTAATATAAGTTGATCTATGGATTGACTATACAAGATAATGCTCGCTTAAAGTTTTCTTGGTTGGAAAAGTAGTTGGAAGAGGGTCTAGTTATGTCTCAGTAATGCTCTGCTAACATTTTATCAATTTGCAAGTATTCTCCACTGATAGCCATATGGATGCAGGGTATCGAAGAAGAAAAGAGAGGAACTAATGTTTAGCTTCTTGGATGTGCTTGACACAATTTACTTTGTGTTTGTCTTTGTCAAATATATTAAAGTGTTAACTTTCACGGAGTTAGGTTTCTTTGGTCGTGGATTTGCTGGTCAAAATAGCGCTTGCATGCCACTGGAATCTGTATTTACTCCTGTTTTGAATCGACCAGGTTGTTGAGGATATGAAGCTGGTGACCCATATTAAAGATGCGTTTCTAACCCCACGAGATTCATCAATTGTACATGTTAGTAGTCCTCTAGAGTATAGTATGAAGACTTCATTTTGTCCGGTAAATATCTATTGCTTTCCCCATCCACTGTGCATATTGTTCTTGGTAAAATTTCATGCACTCTATTTGTGAGTGTATGATATGTGAATTTCACACTGGTGCGTTGGTTAATATATATAGGAAAATAGTTATCAGTTTCTCCTTTTGATGATGTGGACCTTACTAATACTTGAGCACTTTCCTGTTCCCAGCCAGGTTTACCGCTAAAAGTTTCTGCTCCTGGTACTTTTCCTGATAGTTTAGGCTATCTTGATGGATCTGCAAATAAGGAAGGCCCAAATGATTGGTTGCCTATGTTTCCAGAGTTACAGAAAAAAAGTGACGACTCTTCATATGTTTCTTCTGTTTGTCAGAAGACATCAATTGAAGCAATCAACAATTATGATGGAGTTGAAATATCCTCACAGGAGAATGATACGAGCATAAACATTCTTCCATTCAAGGAAATTAATTCACTCTTGGAGCATCGAAATCAAGCAGGATTTAATTTGATTAGTGAAGTTTCTGGAGGAGAGACCAGCATTCGGAAATTGACTGTGGAGGGATCAGAACAGACTAGATCTCCACATTCAAATGACTTGGTTGAGAATAATATGGGTACTTGTTATGCTATACTTCCAAGAACAAAATCCAAAACTGATTTTGTGAATTCCCCAACAGAACATTTTGAGTGTACTCTTTGTGATGGAGTTAAACCAAATGACGTAGATATTCATATGAATGGGGTGTTGGACATACTACCTAAATCATCAGACAACAGCTTGAAAAAGGATCTGGAGTATCAGACTGAATCAAGTCACAGCAACATCTCTACATTTTTAAAGTTCTCTGCTGGATATGAGCTGTTTGAAGCTCTAAAACCAATTTCCTCGAAGAATTCTATGTACTTTGATTGTGAGGCAGGAAAGGCTGAAGCTGAAGATGTTGAGAATCTTGAGATGTCAACAGGGATGAATGAGAGCCATATGACATTTGATAGTGGCTCGGAGAGCCTTTTAGAAGCAGTAGTGGGAAATATTTGCTATGGTGGCAGTGAAGTTAAAAGTGAAAAATCTGTCTGTACATCAATTCAGTCTCTGTTGGCAACTGAGAAAATGCCAGAGACTTTCATCCACGCTAAGAATGATGTGCACTCAGCAGGGTGTTCAATTAGTCAGTTTGCTGTTGATGAAGAGAGTATGCGTCATTTCTCCAATTCACAGGAGGTGTGTGGCCCTAATTCTAATGAATTTTCATCAGTATGCCTTAGTACTTGTGGTGAGCAATTGGATAAATGTTCAGAGCCAGATAGAAATAAGAAGAGAGCTAGGCCTGGTGAAAATTCTAGGCCAAGGCCAAGGGACCGACAACTGATTCAAGATCGTATTAAGGAGTTGAGAGTGCTCGTGCCTCATGGATCGAAGGTAACTTTCCTACATACCATCACACATTTGACTTCGGCATTTTCAGTTTCTATTCTTGTAAATCTCACACATGATATAGGCTGAAAAATCTAAGAAAATTGCAGTGTAGTATTGATTCATTGCTTGAGCACACAATAAAGCACATGCTCTTTCTGGAAAGCATCACAAAGCATGCTGCAAAGGTCAATAAATGTGCTGAGACAAAGGTAAGGCCTGGTACCTTTTTATACGAGTGCTAATATGAAATTCATTTTTCCATCAATCGATGAACTATGTTTCCCTGCAATATTTTCACCTATAAATATGAATGAGAACTTCTCATCAGTAATAAGCCAGTTGGTATTATTAGTATTGTTCCATAGGACTAACCCTGAAGCATATGCCCCTAGATAGAACTAGCCAGTATCTGCTGTAGAGACAACTAGGGGGAGGGTGGTAGGGTTACTACTTTACATTGCTCACATTGAGTGCCATACTCTAGTTAGTTGGCCATTTTGGCCATCACTTGGAGCTCATAGTATGTATTACCAGCATAGTCTTCACAGCATTTGAATGCTGTCATAATTACCTTACTGGTCAATTTTGCAGATGCATCACAAGGCAACAGATTGTCTCCGTCAGGAGCAAGGTTCAAGCTGGGCATTGGAAGTGGAAAGCCACCTAAAAGTTTCTTCAATAGTAGCGGAGAATCTGAACAAAACTAGGCAGATGCTAGTGGAGGTAACTACAGGTTGGATGTCTAAATACCATATTAAACTTGTTCATCTGTGGAAAATCATCAACAAAAAAGGACCTCCAAAGAAGACCTTTTCTTTTCTTGGATAATTATTGGTGCTTAGAAGTACTCTGATTTGTGCAGATGATGTGTGACGAGTGCAGTCATTTTCTTGAGATAGCAGAAGCTATCAGAAGTTTAGGTCTAACAATCCTAAAAGGAATTACGGAATTGCATGGTGAAAAGACATGGATGTGTTTTGTGGTTGAGGTAAGGTCTTAGTTCTTTTATGAATTATCTGGTATGTGGTGAAGTAGACATTCATGGGCTTATTCTTTAGCCCGGAGATAACAGAAGATGTCAATGTTTAAATATAGATAGAACTCCTTGGCGATTGCATTACCTTGTTGTTGGTTTTGGTAACTTACTATATAATGCTCAAAACTTGCATTTTTATTATACAATTTCATGTTCTACATGAATTATTTTGAAGTTTCATGATAAATTTAAAACCGATTTATACCTTCAGTGGATTCGCATATTGTTGACATAGATGATTTGACTCACCTAACGAGAAAAGCTCCTGATATCGAAGCACTTGTGGGCTGCAGAAATGGAGACAGCATAAACTTCTTCATCTCCTATGCTTAATTAATTGAGTGAATTTTTTTCTTTTACCATAGCTCAAGTTTGGTTACAAATATTTCAGGGAGAGAAGATCAAAGTGATGCATAGGATGGACGTCTTACGGTCCCTCGTACAAGCGTTGGAGCACAAAGCTACGAGCTAACATCAATGGTTGGTCAGCCCTTGGGGATGTTGTAAAGCACCCAGTGTTTGTGATCTTTGATTGGCGTTTTTTGGTTGTGTTTCTTTTTGGTTTTTCCCTTCTCCTATCATTTCCCAAAGAACAAGGAAACTAGAGAAAAGGGAGTGGACGATGTCTTCTGTTAAAAGAGTTTTCATAGATTTATTAGTCTGAAAATATAAAATCTCAACAGACTACAGTTTGAGGCTATTAGGTAAAATGCAAATGATTCGCTTACAGGTTGATTACGCTGTGGTCTTCAATTCTGAATGTTTAGCACCAAAAAAAGAAAAAGAAAAAAAGATTGCCTAGACCGAGATTTATAAAAATAGCGAGCGAGAAGATGATATTAATATCGGTTGTTGAGATGATGGACGTACCTGAAAATGGTGGAATCGAAAGAAAGAAATCATAGTTTAAAGTAGGAAAGGGTTGAGTTACCGTCTAATCCTTTGGACTTAAAGTGGGACATAAACTCGCAAAAATGTGTATCCCTGTATATTGGTGCATTGTCGGACAGGAGCTCCTTCAAAGCTCCGTAGGGTTTAAAGTTATTAGCTGTACTTGGATAGAAAAAGCAAGCAGCCGAAGCTCTTGATCCCGCGCTTCCCACCAGAACTCTATGCTCTACGCTTATGAACTTCTCATTGGTGATGAGCTGTATTCAACTTCAAATTCAATGAATTTATGTGTTGGAACTTGGAAGATATAGACTTAAGTGAAAGTAAATGAATGAATCTTACCTGCATCAAGTCCCCTATGTTGACTACTAGGGCACCATGTAGCGGGGGAACATCAACCCATTGATTACGAGTACAAACTTGGAGGCCACCTTTGTCGTCCTGAAGGAGTATTGTCAAAAAAGAGGGGTCCGTATGCCTTGTGGCTCCCCATGTCAGTTCTGGCTGTGGACAAGCCGGGTAGTAATGGCACGTCAATGATTCAGTTTCCATGCAATCCATGCTTATTAGATGCTCTCTCCTTAGCCCTAGTGCCTCTGATAGCAACTCTGCCACCGTTCTCCTCAGTTTTATTATCTCTTTCATGTATTCATTCACCGCTTCTCTGCAACATAGTTAATCATATCAAAACATTTGCATCTACATGAATCCCAACAATTACCTCTCTATAATTTTACCTGCATATTTCTGGGAAGAGTTGAGGTTCTATTTCACCATCTGGGAAGTAAAATGCTACTGTATCCCTCCAATTTGCTGGTGCTTTACTCACTAGAAGATCTCCATTACTAAAGTACCTCACTCTTCTGTTTGCGTCTCGCGAGTACCATTTCATCTTCTCTTCCTTTGATCCTTCATGGAACTCTCTCACCCCTGCTAGCATGTCGTCCATTACACCGACAGGAACTCCATGATTAACCATTTGGAAGAGACCCCATGTTTCCGATGCTTTCCTAATCTCTTCTACTATCTCCGTCCTTCGACAACTTTCAAACCCTTCCAAGTCTATCACCGGTATCTCAAAGCTGCATTTATCATTTTTATCAGATAACAATGGAGAGTTTTGCTCGTTCTCTGGCGGGTGGACAAAAAACCTTGGGATTTCTTTCACGCCATTGTCTACAAGTCCTTTAACTCCAGCTTTTGTTTCATCAAATGCCTTCACTTCCTTTGCCTTGTCATAGACGGACCCTTCTCCAGGAATAACATTGCCTTCCATAGTTGGTATTCAGTTCAAGAGTAGATATCGAAGGTCAATAGTAGAAACTACTACTGATCAGCTAGAGGTGGATGCTGGAAGCTGAATGGAGATGGAGGAATTAAACGGTAAAAGAGAATGAATGCCTAGTATTATTCAAAAGAATTGGGATAAGGACAGAAAGAGCCAAACTTGGTAATAGACCACGCACTAGGAGATAACCAAAAATTGTCCTTTTCTTTAACCATCTTAGTCTAGAGACGTAACCAGACACATTGCATGGGCAAATTAGAAACTTGTCTTTTCCTGGGAAATTATTTTGGCCTTTCAACTTATGCCTTGCACGGATCAGTATTGCCAACAAGAAAGGAATAGAGTCAAGCTAGCCACTTTCAACTCATGCAAAATCAAGGTCCACAAGAATCTTGAAAGGGACATCCAAAAACCAAATAATTCAATTTATAATCAGAGCATCCGATTTTACTTTCTTCTTGTTGTATCATCAAATGGGGAAATAGCGTTTGGAAGTAGATCAAAATCAAGAATTTGGGACCATAGCATCGTCAGTTCCACCGAGCATGTAACCCACAAAATCTTTTACTTAATGGTTTTCAGTAAATGATTCTAAGGTTGAGCAGAGATATTTATTGGAAAACTTGAGAACAGGGTATGCATTGAATCCAATACGGACCTTTAGGAGAAGAGGGTATCAACCCAAACTAAACAATTCATAGATGTTGTCAAAAAAGAAGGCAAAGAGGATGCTGATAAACAGTTGTTAACATTAAAAACATAAATAAATAAATAAATGCACGTTTCTGTTCATCCCATGATGTAGTATTTTATTTGTTTATAAAAAAAAAGTATTCTCATTCCTCCATCATCAAAATGTATATATTAATTTATTTTCAGAATAAAGTTCTAAGTTTGTACCTTTTTTACTTTTACCGAGATTCCAATTTGTGTTGATTGATTAAACTTTGTAAATAGTTACTTGGTTGCTATCAGCCAAAAAGATAGTGATATAGTATTAGGTCATCTAGATTTTGTTCATTAGTGTGTACTGGGTGGAGTGATGGAGTCAAGGTTGAACTATTTTTGGTACTTCGCACCAGTAATTCTTAAATTTTCGAACTTTATTTAACGAAGGCATCACCATTATAGAGTCCTCACTTGGTCTCCATTTATATAATCAATTAAGTTTCAGCATATTACATTGCACCCTATAAATGTATCGGGCATAAAATTAGTGTACTGCAAACTTTTCTCTCAAGTTTCAACTTGAGCATTCGTCAAGAAACTCTACCGTAAGAGCACTAATCAAATTTCTGCCGCTACATTTCTAATGGATTAAACATGTCTAAGACATCGAAGGAAAAAGGAAAAGGTTTAATTTTGATCTAGGAAACAAGATACACGAATGTAAAACAACAAAACAAGAATACCAACTGGATTTGCATATCAATCATGTTATACCTTTAAAAAGCTAGGGCGGGGAGAGAGAGCGCAGGTTGAGATAAACTTACCGAGCAGCCGTGTATGGGTCTAGTAGCGCGATTCCTCTGTGTGTTCGGTTCATATTGTCTGAAAATGACTACTTAGCTGCTGAAAGTACAGTTAGGAGATATTAGTTACATATAGAAGTACGTGTGATGTCAGGAAGAAGCTCTTACAGGAACTGGAAATCATATCACCGTTCGCAGTTCACTTCTAAGATTTGAGTTGGCACTTAAATATTGAATGATACTATTTTACTAATAAGGCGGCTTTTGAATTTGCATCCACTTCAACTGCTCATCTTCCCAATTCGGTCAAAGAAACAAAGATCCATACTTAATGACAACTATCTTCTGTTCTGCTTCCAGATTTGTAAGCATAGACACAAAATACGCAACCTAGATACATCTAACTGAGGATGTCATGTCTAAAATTTTAAAATTTTGAGTCACAGTTTATATAATAATTACAGATAATTATAAACGACGTGGTGTAATTGCAAAATACATCACAATGGCAATAAATTACAATGAATAACTCAACCATTGTTAGTGAGTTGGGGAACGGCCATCAACTGTACAAAAACTTTGCATTTTACAAAGAAGTTTTTTCTTGACTTGAACCCTTGATCTTCCGATCACAAAGGAGTAACCTTAACAGGAACCGTCCTGTCTCGTTGTTAGCCCCAAA
>JANKYE010000013.1:13753157-13764541 GCA_032467995.1 Erythroxylum dillonii | reverse complement strand
TAAAGTCTTCTTTACCAGTAAAAACATCCATTTCTTTGCCTACCATGATTTCTTTAATGTAAAGAACCTTAAAGAATTCACTTACTTACTGATCTGAATGTACTTTGATGGTTTTCTTACTGACTGATCTTGACTGATTGTTTATGCTCCTTTGTTGACTGATCTTGGATGATTCTTGATGCTTCTTTACTGCTGGAAGTGTCCAAGAATTGTCCCAGGAGGTCTTGATGCTCTGATACCACTTGTTGGGATTTAATGCTACTGATATGTTATTCTTTAATAACCAAGACTGATAAAGCTTTGTCAATTCGCAGGAATAAAAATACAGAAAAGTAAAGAAACCAGTATTTTACTTGGTTCGATAGTCAAGGACTATTTACATCCAAGGTTCCCACTTGATAGTGGTGTAGGAGATTTCACTATGTGAAGAAGAAGATGAAACAAGTTACAGAGTTGAGTGATTTTCTGAATCACTTGCAAGAGGGTTTCCCTCCCCTAGTACTCACTGGTAAGTACTCTAGCTAACTCTCAAACGTTTTTCACTCTCTCTTCTTGCACTCTCAAAGACTGATAATACACTGAACAATTGAAGACTGACTTTCTGTGTTGTGTTATCTATGTTTGAAGTCTTCTGCCTCTGTTTTATAGCTGCTGGAAATTGAATAAGAAGGCTTTCGGTTGTATTTATTTGCATCTACTCTCCTCCATGCGCCTGCCACGTGGGTCATTGAAAGACAACCTTATGTTGTGCGTTTTGGAATGTCATTTAAAAGTGTGTTGGCTTTAATTCAAACGACAATGCTCCATGTATCATGCTTTGGACTTTGTGTAGATGTGGCCTGCCTTTTTGACCCTTTTTGACTAATGTGTTTGTGATTGTCACTTGAGTATGTGTGCTGAGTGATCATTGTCTGAAGAGTAACATCGAGAACTCCTTCTTGTCTTCTTCTTCTTCAACGTTTCAGACACAAACATATACTCATCTTTAGTCTTGTCTTCGATTCTTCAAATTTATGCTATTGTTTGATGTTTCTGAGTTGAGGTTGATGGAGTAAACATGAGTCTCATCACAATCATAATTGATCTTTTGTGTCTTGAGGGATTATTGAATGGGTCAGGTTTCAGGTATCTCAATTACTAAAATACGTCTAATTCCATAAGCAATTCTTTTCGAGTTCTTTGGGCATATTATTTTGCTCTGGTGATAATTGAAATTATCATATGCGTGGAAGCCAGGAGATGTTTGAAGACTTCGAACTTCATTCAATTATTATGTATTCAGAGTTACGTAACACAAACTCTAAACCAACTTTGTACATTGGATTTGAAAATAGTCACTTTTCCTTCTTCATTCTGCCACTCATATTTGTTGATTTTTCCAACTCTTACTGCTGCCTTTTTGGCTATACAATATTTTGTTTTTAATTTTGATTTTTTTATAGTTTAAATTCAAGTTTGTTTAAACTTCATTGGCAAAAGACATTTAATTTCTGTTGACTATGCCTATGTAAATTGAAGACTTGTGAATGAAAAATGTTATTAATTTATCACCTAAATTTTCTATTTTTGTAATCTTTCTTTTGCACTAACAATAAACTAGTATTAGAACAGACTTGTATTGTGTGTGAATGAATTTGTGAGGAACTCTCCGCCAAAAATCAAGCACCAAAATAGTGCGACAATGAATGGAAATAACTTACTTGTCAGTGCCTCTTATCACTACAAGAAATATACACAATTCGTGACGTTTTATCACGAAAAGTTCAAATTTTTTGTGACGTTTTGTAAAAGCGTCACAAATTTGCAACACTTTTTGCGACTTTTTTTAAATTAAAACGTCATAAAATAAAAACCGCAATGTTTTGTTTAAAAAACATTGCGGTTGACATTTGCATTTTGTTTCATTAACGCGCCTTCATTTCCCACGCTAGTTTCTTCTCTTTTCATTTCCCATGCTAGTTTCTTCTCTTGACGTTTCTTCACTGCTTTCTTCTTCTCTGGTTTCTTCTCTCTTCCTTCTTCCCACCCAGATGTGAGGCCTCTAGAACGCCACTTCTTCTTCCTCCACTAAGAAGCCCAAGCTCACAAAGTCTTAGGTACCACCATGGCTATAAGAGACCACCAACTCAAGAAAATCCCACGCTTTCCTTTACTCTCTCTTCTATGCTTCATCTCCGTTTTCCTCCTTCTTTCTCTCTCTAGAAGGCCATCTCTCTCTAAGCAAACCCTTCACTTTAAACCCCAGTCCCAACTGCACCACCACTCTTCTCTGTTCTCTGACACCTGCGACTTCTCCACCAATGGATCATGGTGATAGATATATACTATTAACCATGCAAAAGTAATAATATAGTCTTTGGATGTTTTTCTTTGAACAATTATTTAATTGTATTTAATTGGAGATTTGTATAATATGAATATGTGTTAGTATATTTTGTATGTATCTAACTGGACCAAGTTGAGAATGATTGTTTTTTACTGACTATTAAAACATATTCTTGAGGACTTTAGAAACAAGATTGATGTTCTTAATCTTGATTTAGTTAGTATGAGAAAATATACATTGTCTGGTTCTTTAATTCATTAAAGAGTGAGTTTCAATTATATAGGATAATAATACTCAGTGAATTGGGCAAAGGCAATTTGTATTTGTGAAATATTAATTAATGATGGAATTTATGTCTCGGTATAGAGAATGATGATGCACTTTAAGTAAGCTTATAAGGTTTCATTGTGTAAATCCTGTAGGTGGATTTTTAATCTTACACATGAAATAAGTTTAGCAACAATCTTAAAGATTAAAATTGTTATTAAAATAAATAGTCAGTAATTTATTTTATTTGACAAGCATCTGTAATCTTAACATGGGGAATATAATTTATTATATTGTGGAAGCTTAAAATTAACAAGGAGTTCAATCATAAATTTTTAGTGGAATAATTTATGATTAATTATAATAAGAATATATTGGTCTTATATAGATTCTTATTATAATTTTAGTCTTACTAATTTTTTCCTACTGTCCCTGTCGTGCCTTAATTGTTTGGACCACACGTGTGTTATTTGTAATTTAAATAAGCAACAAATTATTTTAAATTAAATAAAAAATCTGTTGATTTGAATTACAAATCGCATGATTGATAAACAGTGTAATCTTATCAGTTACTTCTTATGCGAAAAGGAGGGAATTCTATATATATATATGTGCCTTTCTTCCTATCGAAGAGGTATCTAATGGAAAAAAAAAGAAGAGAAAAATACAAACTCTCTAAAAACACACATGATCTATACTTTCTGCCCACCCATAAACAAGGGTTACAGAAACTGTTACGGTTACACGACAGAAGACTGCAAGGATAAGAGGATTTGCAGAAAGAAATCTTTGAAAAAGAAGATCAGTTAGCGATTCCATGCTTTAACAGGTTTGTCTTGTCTCAATTCTTATAATTGGTTTGCCTGTATACTTATTTCTGATCCTAGGTTGCTTATGCTGTGGATACTGTTGATTTCATCACATGGATCTACGAATCAGACCCATGACGCGAAAGGCATGACAATACTTGCAGTGAGATATTTAAAGACTGGAATTGTAGAGCCCACAATAAGTCCAATGCTAGAGAGATAAACAAATGGCTGTGGTAGCCTAAGGATTGTGATCTACGGGTGTTTGATCCACACGTCTTCTTGCATACCTACAGAGACACCGACATTGGTACTTTAACCACGTCTTGTTTCTATTTCTTTTGTTTTTCTTCTCTTTTTTGCTATTCAGTGTAAAGGAAGGACCTTAAGTTTGACCCATCTCTTTGGAAAGCTTTTTAAAGGTTTAGTCTTGTAGAGACCGGTAAAAGTGAAATGGGTACTGAGATTTTGGATGATATGTTGGATATCTGCGTGAGTTTTATACTTTAACGACTCTTGCTTGTGGATATCTGAAGATAAAGATACTATTACTGTGAATTGCAATGGCATGTTTAAACAATTTCTTAGTTCATGATCAAATCTTATTTAATGAAACGGTGGTTAACATCGTTTGGAACTTCACTGCTTCTGCTGATGCAAATGAAAATTGTTTGTACTTTTCATTGTTATATCGTAGTTAGCCATTCCTATTTCCAACTGGGAGCATTACTTGCTTGTAATCATATGTTAAAGCTTTTGAAATCGAAATACAAACTTACGCTATGTAATTTTTGATTTAGAATCCTGTGGATTTGAATGCAGACATCAGGATTTGAATGCTTTTTGTTAAAATTTGGCATCCTAGGACTCCTAACAGTATGCAGATATTTTCTGTGTATTGGTTTTATGAATTGCAATATTTGCATCTTAGATTTTTCTGATTTGAAATTTAAAAGCTATACTTTTCGTAGTGAAGATAATTTGATGTGAGCTTTTACCACTGTAAAAAACATTGCCAGTTGCAATTGAGACATGTTCTGGTCTTGTTCTAGTTGGTCGGTCAGTGCTAGTGGTGGTATGTTGGAATCTCTTGGATATAAGGATGGTTATAGAGTTGATGTTGACATTCCGGATAACAAATGGGTGGGTGCTTTAGCTTCCATGACGTTTTGATCTTCAACAAAAGACACTGGTAATATTGCATATTTGGATGCGTAATAGCTAATTTTTCTGGATGTTTTGCCAATATTGACAACTTCTATCAGTTCTTGTGCTGCATTATCTTTTTCCCCATGACGGACACGTGTTTCTAGGTTGCCACTTGCTTAGGTGTTGAACATGTAAATCTACGGTGTTCTAATTTTATACCATGCACATACGAGCTAATTTTAGTTGGGCGTATTTCTAAAGTTCAGTCCTTATGGGAAAAGATGAGTCATACTTTGATGTTCTTCTTCATAACCTGAGATCATGTCTATGACAGATGAGCATTTTCTAACGTTTCTTTTGATACAGAGTATATATGGAAAATTGCAATAGCTAGTGTTTACTTAACATATTTTTTATTGTCTTTTATTCTATGTAGGGCCTCCGGTTGTTCAACCTAGATATCATACGTGAGCATGGGAAAGGAGATCAGTATTATGTAAAATTATAATTCCTCTGAGACCAATTTTTCCCCATTTCAAAACCTCATAGGTTTATGTTGTATCATTTTTTATAGGGCCTGATGATTGCTTCCTTTAACTTGTGTAGTTTTACTGTTGCAGGTTATGGGAAAATGACAGAGTATGAGCATATCTTTACAGACTTTCTCTTGAGCCTGGTACACAGCTAATTTTCTGATTTCCTTTCATTCATTTTCCTTTATACTTATATTCTATCAAGGACTGTGCTCTAAAAAGCTACACACGCTGCAACGAAACATCAAAAAAGAAGGAATCCATATAAACCTCAAGGTTAGTCTCTTTGGTACTTGGTTACAAACAGAGGACAGTTACTGCTTGTTTATAATTATAATGTGTTTTCTTTATATCTTTTTTAACTGTACGATTGCTTCTTAGGGAATTGCTATTGGGAATGACCTAACTAATTCAGCCATCTAGTTTAAAGCATTCCCTGATTTTGCTATGGCTAACAAATTAATTCAGAAATCTGATCATGACAATATCAAGACTTTGGTTCCGGATTATGTAAAGCAAGCAAATTTATGTGGTAATTTCTAAGTCAGTCGGATAGTCATATGCTTGAAAACAATATTGTCCAATTAAAAGTAGTCATGAATTACTCCAACCGTTTATTCTGCCTCTCAGATTCTAAAAACGACGATGATGTTTGCTTGTCTGCTCACTCAATGTGATGTGAATTATGGTTTAATGTATACATTAATGAGTTTTTCTTATTTTATCAGTCTGATGTAGCTTATTAATGTCAATTTTAGCTTAAGTTATGATATAGAATAGATGTCATGCTTCAAAAACTTTATTAAGCTTTAATCTTAAATAGATGGCTATGTATTGCAGGAAAATGATAGCTGGAAATTTTCTCAATTTGATTACTGCTTTTGATTCAAATATGGAGCTTAAATATTGTACAGACCATTATTACTTCTCCATGTTATAAACTCATATAATATTGTTAATAGGAGGAATGGCGTATGGCCTCAAAGCACTGAGGGCTAATATTGTAAATAAATTGAAGAAGGTCCTTCATGAGCTAGGGAAAGAGGTACATGATAACTTTCTCTCTTTCTTTTTTTTTTTTTGTCTATTTTGCTTCATGTACAACAATATGAGATGCATATTAGCGATGGCTTATAAGTATGCAATACTTTTGACATTATATTTTCATTTAATCAAGGTTATGAGGCCATCAAACTTTGTAGATTTCTATTCGTATGCATTTCGATATTGCCTAACAGGTATTGGAATTTCGATATTGCCTAACTGTTGTGAATAGTTCATTTAGCTAATGCTGTAATAACATTGACTGATCTGCAATTTCCAGGGAATGAAAATAAGCAACAATTGAAGTAAAAAACTGTTAAGGTTTGCTAATTTCTGTTCTTCATCTTCTTCTGGATTTTGATATTGTAAAGTTTTTATGAGATCGTGAGAAATTGATCTGAAGATCTGGTGATGATGAGCTTTATAAGAAGTAACTGTAAAAGAAAGGGCCATTAAAGCCGTTGCAAGAGGTCCAACCCGTCCCAGTGTACCTAAAGGTGGTTCTGCTCGTATAAGTTGAACACTCCCTATGTTTGAGTTTCTTATTACTTAATTTGCAAGACGAGTCCTGTCTGTGACTTTGTCTGACCATAAGTTTGGAGGATGCAGAGAATAATTTGTAACAATTTACTTTGGATAATTTTTAAGTTTTAATATTTTAATTATTATAAAATAAAAATTTTAATTACAAGTTTACTTAATTGACAACTCTCAAATTTTGCATTTATAATTAACCTACAGATCTTGAACATTATAAAATGTAATAATTTAAGATGTAAAATATTATAAATATTATGAATTTTATTACATTTTTTTGTAAAAATTCACTAATTGTAAAATATTATTAAATTAAAATGATTTTTGAAAAATGGAAAAATAATAATTTAAAAAATAATACAACTATTTGTAATATTATTTATTTAATCGTATTTGAAGAATTATTAAATAAATAAAATTCATAAATAATTTTGAATAGTTATTAAACAAGTAAGATTAAAAAATTGTATTTTAAAAAATAATTATTAAAATTAAAAAATATTAAATTAATATGATTTTCAAAAAATAGAAAAATTAATACGTCTTTAAAAACGTCGCGAAATACATTCCATGACGTTTCTAAAAAACGTTGCGGATTGTCCAAACTTTCAATGAAGTTTTTAAAAATGTCGCGGAATGTCGTCGTTTTTCGCGACACTTTTCATAAAACGTCGCAGAAAACTGTTGCCTACACCACATTCCGCGGCTTTTTTTGTGACGTTTTTTAAAACGTTGCAAATGCTCTTTTGCAACGTTTTTAGGATCTTTTATGATGTTTTTAAAACATCGCAAAAGAGCTTATTTTCTTGTAGTGTATTTTTGTGGGAAAAAAAGTTTATCAGATTTGAACATCAAAATGAAAGATCACTTAAGGGGTCTTAGTTTGTAACAATAGGTTGAAGATGAAAGACAAATACTACCTTTGGTAAATAATCTATCACTTAAACAAATCGAGCTTTAAGAAGAAGATAAAGCTAAAGCTCTAAGAGCTCTATCTTTAATTCAATTGTTGTCTTATAATCAATTTTGACAAAAAATGTTGCTTATGAAATAGGTAATAAGCTTTGGGATATGCTAAATGAACTATATCATAACAATGATAGAACAAGGTAAATGCAAAGAGAGTTTGAGATTCTAAGCCTAAATGAAAAGGAGACTATAGAAGAATATGTTAATAGGCTGATGAATAGGGTAAATAAAATCAGGTTGACAGGAAAAGAGTTAACTGATAATAAGATTATAGAGGAAGTTCTTGTAAGTTTGCCTGAAAGATTTGCCTATATTAAGAGACGTTAGTCAAATAAATTACTAGAATTAATCAATATGTTGTGAGCTTAGGAGTAAAGAAGAAGTATGAGAAAAGAATGGGAGATTGAAGGAGCCTTTCAAGCTAGAGAGAAGGAGTAAGACAATACTTCTTCTTCCAATTATGCCCTTAATGAGTCCAAAAGGTCCATCTTATCCTTCCTTATATGCTTATATTCTTTTAACTTAAGTGTCTTGCCAAAAATAACCTTGAACATTTTGTTTTAAACACTTCCTTCTAGAAAGTATTCCCCGTTGTCTTAAGTTTCTAATGCTTCCAAAATTATTCAATTTAGTTTAGTGATTCAAAAGATACACTTCAAACATTTTTGGACTGCTCTTGTCCAAAACAGTATACTAGGCCCAACTTCCATCTGAATTCTAAACATTTTAGAGGCTGAATTAGATTCCAAGTTCTGCATAACATTTGTAGCTCCATGTCTCTTGTTTACCTCAAAACAAAAATCATCTCATTTGGATCAGTAGAGCTCCAGAAATCATCAAATACCGAAGTATATTGAGTGGAATAACACCAGTTCATATTACTTAAGAATACATTCACTGTACCCGTCCTACTCTTTTCACTCAACCTTTCTTATTTCATTTCAGATAGCTTCGATTTTTGGTGGAGATATAGAGAAAAGTGTTACGAATTCAATGATTCAAGAATCAAGTCATTTGGAGGTCTAATGAAGGAGTTATGGTCAAAAAAAGCAACCATGTTTTTAAACTAAATCATACCAAACCTATTTTGGGAAAATAGCTATAACTTTCTGTAAAAATTTCTGATTGAGGTTTTCTTTAGATGTTTCGAAAGAAGACTTCAATAGCTACAACTCTCATGAAGACTACAAAGAAAAATTCTTTCATCTGAGAGGTCAAAAATAGAATAGAAAGTAGGATGTCATTTTGAGACGAAAGTGACATCTTCAGACGATACAAGGTTGGGAAAATTACCATAACTTTCCCTAAAGCTATCGGATTAAGGTTTTCTTTATATGGTTGGAAAGAAGAATTCAATATCTACAGCTATTATGAAGACGTAGAAGGCAAATGCTTTCATTTGAGAGGTCAAAAATGGATCTGACGATATGATGTCATTTTTTAGACGAAGTGACATCATCAGACGAAACTAGATTGGGAAAATTACCATAACGTTCCCTATAGATATCAGATTTTGGTGTTATTTATATGGTTGGAAAGAAGAATTCAAGATCTAAAACTTTTATGAAGACCTAAAAGACCAATTCGGTCATATATAAGATCAAATTTGGACTAGAATATGTTTTGACCAAAGTGAGACGATGTTGATGTCATGAGACGGATGCTGACGTCATACTGAGATGAATTGGAAAAATGGGTATAACTTTCGGTACAGAACTCAGATTCAGGTGTTATTTAGATGAATAGAAAGAGGTCTTCAAGGTATATAACTCTCATGAAGATCTTAAAGACCAATTCTGTCATTTAGAGAATCAAATTTAGGATAGAATATGTTCTGGCCAAAGTGAGATGATGCTGATGTCATACTCAGACGAAGCAAAACGAGACGGTCAAACTGAGACTTAAAAATTCAAACTAAGACGAAGATGACGTCACACTAAGACAAATGACGTCATTTTGAGACAGAAGCAAAACTGAGACGGAACAAAACTAAGACGATAGGATGAACAGTAACTTCGTCTTACTTTTCTTCCAGAACATCTTCACTTATAAAGATCATAACTTTCAGCTTGGATGTCCAAAATTTTCATGCTATATACCGTTGGAAAGAAAAAAGAAAGATATACAACTTTCCAGATGGAACCTTTGCTCAAATTTATTTATATTAATCCCAAATTTGCCCCTAAAATCCAAAGATGAATTTTCCATTCATACAACAACGTACAACACCCAATTCTTAACTTCATGACAAATTTTGGGATTCTTAGAGACATAAATGAAATTCGATGTCTTCATACAAAATGTAGCCATATGTGTCTAGTTTAACTAAAATCAAGAATCATATCATTTGGATAACTAGAGAAGATGTTATGGCTAACAAGCTGAAGCACCTTCACTGAACATTTTCCAGATCACTACCAAACCTGTTTCCAAATCTTTCCTTATCACAACTCATACCAAGATTACTCTTTCTACTCATTCTACTTTTCATGTTCAATAAAATCACATTTAATATCAATTATAACTAGAAGTTGTCAATGAATTCATGTACCACTTTTTTTATGCGAAGACATTCCGCATTTATATGCATATATGCTAATATGATGCATGAGCAACAAAATGTATTGTCTAAATTTCTCTTCAAGCTCACATGTACTGAAATTTGGTTACCCTTAATACGGGGACGGGATGTTATATTTTCCCGCTTAATAAATTTCGTCCTTGAAATTTTCATCCGATTGATTAATACGGTAGAGGTGATAAGTCCTCATATGCTTCTCCATTTCCCATCTACTTGATCACTCAAATGCTCTTTTTCCAATGACCACAGTTGAAAACTCAATAGGTCCTTCAATCATTGATTCAACTATTGTACTATCTTGACTATTTCATCGGTATATTTTGTATTACTCACCAACCTTTGCTTCGTATACTGTATCTCTATTGATCATGTCAGTACTTCAGAACCTATTCACATACCACATATTATGAATCTGAGATCTCTTTCACCAGTAACACTAATTCATAATACATATAGCTTAACGTATCATTTCTTCAAAACCGAGCACTCCTTGCCAAGGTGTGCTCACAATAACACTTCATTTCTCCTCTTTAGTGTAACACATTAAACTCTTATGTCCATTTCACTACACTCCATCTGTCCGATGTTGATCCACCTAACCTATTTATCTTTCATAAGTCACTTTACTCTTATTTCAGATCCATCTCACCCATCACCAATACCTCGAATCAATTATGGTCTTTGACCTTTTTTTAAGCACTTTTCATTTCAATGTAAGGGTGAACAACTCCTTGCTGTTGTACAACGCCTCATAGAATATTTTAACGAGGTCACTATGATAACAATTGTGATACTTGTAGTCAATTGAAACTATGCATTAGTCTCATATTTCTACACACTCCAAAGCACAAGCTTTAAGCACTTCCCCAACAGTTAGGACTGCTGGTAATTCAAACATGTAATCACTCAGTCCTACATCGTTAGCCCTCAATTGCCCCTTTAGAAGCGTTCCTAAGGATGTATATCATAGATTGTTATCGCACTTTTCTATTAATCTCTTTACTCAATCATCTTTATCGAGTACATATACTTCTTATTTCAACCCCTGATCATGGCTCTGTCGTTCGATTAATTTAATCGACCTTGGAAACTGGTCAAAATAAAAATTATTCCAAGATTGCAGCAAGCTGAACCTCGGGTCGTCTCTCTCGATGGAACCGTGCGAAATT
>JANKYE010000013.1:13709270-13719294 GCA_032467995.1 Erythroxylum dillonii | reverse complement strand
TATTAATTTAGATTATAATAAACATTACATGATAACAACAACGCAGTAAAAATCTCATTTTTATAATTAATTTGTATTATAATTAGTAGTAATTGATAAATATTTCATAATAAATAAAAATTTATTACTCATCTAGTTAATAAAATTAATTTATCTTCAGCTTTTAGCGGAGCCTGTTGAAGGAAGGTCAATCAAACTCAAAGTTAATATATTTAGTATAATAATAAAAGTATAATTACATTCATTTAAACAAACAAACAATTTTACCAAAATCATGAAATGAAAACTAAAAATCAAGTAGATTCAAACAGATTTCAAACAGCTTATTCCCTTATTATACATGTTGGTGATGAAACCAGAAGAAGCAGAGCAGATAAAATTGAGAGAATGATGTACGATGATATGCATACTACCAAGAAGATGATAGATCAAATCGACGCAAATTTTGAAATAAGTTAAGAATCTTAGTGGGAAGTGAAGAAATATAAAGGAAGCAAACAACATGAAGAGTTCCGTACCTTTGTCTTAAAATCATCATCATCTCTAATAACATGCGGATGAATAGAAGGTATCACGGTGAAAAACCTATTGCTGGCATCAACAATCAAACTTTCTTTAACTGTAGAATTGAGTGTATTGCTATTTAATAAATTCTGAATTTCGGTCAATGCCTCAAAACCTGGAAAATTTTAAAAGCATACAGTTAATTAACCAATGCAACATTTCAGACCTCTTAGAACTGTATAATATTGTATGAATGAAATCTGAAGTGATCATACACACAAAAGTAAAATGAAGAAGAAATGAATGAATGAAATAGCAAAAGGCATAATAAGTACCCCTCTGGATATTGCTCTTGCTCAACTTTCCAAGTGGCATTTCTGACATATTAATCTCAAATTCCATCATTGCAGCTCTGTGAAACAGTTGACAATCCTTCGGAAATGAGATCCTCAAAGGAATTGTGATGAAGAAAATGAAGAAAATTACTTCTACCTGTAGGTTTCCACATTAAAGAGCATCTTCATCAATTCAACTACTTGAGGGGCAAGTTTGCTATCCGCACTGTTAATATTTCTCCTTGCCAATTGTTTATTCTCTCCATAGTCCTTTGAGTTTGAACATAGATAAAGAACAGAATGAGATGAATCATATACATTAAGCAAGGAGTATGATAACAGGTAGATTGAAAGCTAACAAACAGTACAATATCCAATGGGAAGAATCTGCCAGGTTTCTTTTGAAAATTTTTCTTCTGCTCCCAGGCTTCCCAGGAATTCCCAGTCTTCTCAAGAAACAAACGCTTGAATTCACATATTGCATCTGATTTTGACATTTCATCCAGTTTGTTTCTTCCAATTTTTTCATTCCCTATCCTTCCCCATTTCCGGAAGACGTAACAATCTGATCCTCTGTCATTTTCAATTATCTGAAGAATATAGTAGCTTTTTCATGGAAAACAAACAAAAAGTTAAAATATTATAAACCAAACCATAATATATCAAGAAAGAATAAAGATGCATTGAAACTGATTGCGGCATAAGCTCAAGTAAATCTAGTTCAACTTATCCTCAAGTGTTTTTTTTATTTTTTTCGTCACATGTAAATTGAGTAATGACTAATGACTCCTATAGCATCCTGTTTTATCAATTGACAAGCATCAGATAGATGCCATGGCATTGTCTGGCCAAGCCAACAATAATAAATGCAGAAACAGGCCCAAAATTCAAAGAAGACAATTTATAAGAAATGTACATGAGAAAAAAGTTAATATGATATCAGACAAATCCACCTGTTAATACCAGTTGACAAGTCAGACATATTTAAAGTTGTATTGTAGATGGTCTTCCCATCCTCGAGGATGTGGCCTGTATCTTGCAAACCAGATGCTTCATGCACAGCACTCCGGCCTTTCACTTTGACAGTGACCATGCTAGAGGCGTCAGCCACAGCCTCTATTTTGTACAAATCAAATGGAAGTTTCTTTTGCCTTTCAAAAGAGTCAATTAGGTAATCTTCCCGAACAAGCGGCAATTTCATCCTCCTAACAACCACATCGTTCAAATCCAGCCACAATATTGATAAAAGAAAGAAAAAAAACAGAGAGAGAAGTGGAAAGCAGATTTACCTAGCCTTCTGTATCTCAGCATCTGCATGATCTGGTGTCCCACTCACAATTAAGCAGTTTGTACCTGCAATTAAATATGTAAGCAAAAATGATCAGAATAATATCAGAATTCTTCACAACAAACATTATTTTCCAACTTGGAATCAAATGCACAAAACTGCTACCCTTCTTGATCTTAGCATGAAACTGCCCTCCTGCTCCCTCAATCTTTCCCTTCCAATGTTCCTGCAACAGTTAAATAATTAAAAATATCAAGTCAATACGACAACATGAAGACATAATTGCACCAATCTCAAAATATGAGCATACAGTTGATTCCTCCGAGAGGCCAGTGATAGCAACTTTTAGATCTTTTAAACTTTCACTGTTCTGAGACTGGCTGTTGACAACTTGGCTCCCAGAAGTGACGCTCCGGGAAGCCAAAGGTATTATCCTAACAGGTTTGCGGCTCTTTTGTGATTTGAACCACTGCGATAAGGTCTACACAGTTATAACTATAATACTGCAAAATAATTAATACATAAAAGATATCTTCCAAAAAAAATTTAATACATAAAATAATTCATCCTGGACACCTTTTTAAGATACGGATTCTCTGTCCCTTCTGGGATTTTCCACTTCCTTTGAAGACGTACAGGTTCAGTAGCAGAGAATGAACATTTGCTCCATTCTGACAAGTAGCCATGGCACTTATACATGCCTCCAGAATAATGAAGACAACCATAACAAATAGGGCAGGAATCAAGTGCTCCAAACATCATCCCATCAGCACTACAAAGGATTCCTCCAGTTAAGTTGCAGCAAAATTTGGAGCAAATAGTTAAAATTATGTGTAATAGGAAGCAAAGATAAAGAAAATACAATCTCATCCTCACTACTCAAACAATTCAAGCAACCATGCAAAAAGTCATAAATTATAGACCTGGAAGAAATAAATAATCTGTATTTATATCCAACATATCCAATAACACCAATCTCATGCTCATTGTTGAACAAACAAACAGGATACATATTCACATTGAATCACCAAGCAGATCAAGAAAATAATCTATGAACCTATCCACCCATCCCATTGTCAAGGTGGTCCAAGAACAATTGGACACTGAGGTGTATGAAACTCAAACCTTAAATACAATGTTACCGATCAAAATGTGTCAATTCTCAATTTGAACACATTTTACTGAGAAGATCAAATCCTACAAACAACTGTGTTACCAATTAGAAAGTGAAAATTCATATATAAAAAGAAAAGGAACTTCTTAGTTTTAGTAAGAGATGAAATCATGTTGTGAAGTTGTATTGTCAAGGTGGTCCAAGAGCAATCAGACACTGAGGTGTATGAAACTCAAATCTTAAATACAATGTTCCTGATCAAAACGTGTCAACTCTCAATTTGATCACATTTTACCAAGAAGATCAAATCCTACAAACAACTGTGTTAACAATTAGAAAGTGAAAATTCACTTGAAAAGAACGGGAACTTCTTAGTTTTAGTAAGAGATGAAATCATGTTGTGAAGTGGTATTGTCAAGGTGGTCGAAGAACAATTGGACACTGAGGTGTATGAAACTCAAATCTTAGATATAATGTTACCAATCAAAATGTGTTAATTCTCAATTTGAACACATTTTACCCAGAAGATCAAATCCTACAAACAACTGCGTTACCAATTAGAAAGTGATAATTCACTTGAAAATATATAAAAAGAACTGGAACTTCTGAGTTTAGTAAGAGATGAAATCATGTTGTGAGGTTGTATTCATCAGAAAGCCACACGGATCACTTACAAAATCCATATAAGGATGCTCAAAGTCTCCTAAAAAATGAATTACCATCTATCCCGCAAATCAAGTTCTGATCCAGTAGAATCTTGACCATTTTCCTCAAGCATTTCTCGCAACTCTGCT
Source organism: Erythroxylum dillonii (assembly GCA_032467995.1). Taxonomy (NCBI): domain Eukaryota; kingdom Viridiplantae; phylum Streptophyta; class Magnoliopsida; order Malpighiales; family Erythroxylaceae; genus Erythroxylum; species Erythroxylum dillonii. The sequence continues at coordinate 13,715,259 of JANKYE010000013.1, read as the reverse complement.
GTAGTTACATGCTTTTTGAGATCGTCCTTCAAAGCCCACAATTCTTTGGATTGGGACTCCAGTTTACTTTCCAAATCATTATTAGACTTAGCAGATGCAGTCCTGCTAGTTGCTACATCTCCTTCTTTGGCATACTTTGATTTCTGATTATCACCAAAGTTATTTCTACGTTTTGCACCAGCTTTGGTAGCGGATTGTTGTTGTTCTTTGCCCTCTTCTCCCTTAACTTCATTGAATAATGACATAACAAGAATGAGAAAAATACAGAAACTAGCAACATAATCATTCTCTGACATTCATGAATGTATGCAATTGTCATTACCATCATCGGCTGAGGAAGCAATGTTCTTAACCAGCGCACTAACAGCTTCCCGATCAGACGCTGAGAGATTTTCCCATCCAGGCAGCTTCTCCACTTCGGTAGATGGATACAAATCCATAAAGCAGTTAGCGTGATGCCAAGATAATCCCTTTGCTCCTTGTCCAGTTGGTTTAGAAGACATACGAACCTAAAATGATTTTGAAATTTCGGGGAAATGAATTGATTACGTACTCAACACGTGAGTAAAAAACAACAAAGAAATCAGATTATGTAAATACATTGAAATATATTACAGTTACAATTGTACAATTATCCAAAATGATATAGAACTCACTTCAATAAACTTAAAAATAGATATGGTTAAAAAGCCACACAAGACCATCTCCTATGCTCTTAACCCTAGCTAAATGGGGAAAAATTCCTTTGATTATAATTTAGAGGGAGTGGAAGGAATTATGGTAAATAGACCACACATCAGCCAAACAAGCTTATGAAAATTAAGAATTATGTCTTGTCACATCTTGAGATTTTCCTTTTCTCTTTTGTTACTTTGCCACACATCAAAAACAAGCTTATGAAAATTAAGAATCATGTCTTGTCACATCTTGAGATTTTCCCTTTCTCTTTTATTTTTTATTTTTTGGTAATTCCCTTTCTCTTTTATTACTTTGCCAACAGGCACTTCTACCAACTTATTAACAAGGGCAATGAAGAAGAGAAGCCTACCAGTGGTTTGGCAAGCAGTGAAAACTGGTTACGCGGTGCTGTAATCAAAGAGCAATTGCGTCCATCCCAAAAAGAAATTAAACAGATAGAAAACAGATCCAAATTTTTATGGCACGTACAATAGTTCGTAGACCGAGCCAGTCAGACAAACTGCACTGAGACTCCCCCAATTTGAATGTTAACAGATAAATGTAAATACCCACCTGTCCTTTTGTGATCTTTTGGGTGCAATGCTTGCAAGTACCACGAGAAGTTTGCGAAACTTCAACACCATATTCAGTTGTACTGTTTGTACTTGTTGGACCACCATTCTCAATATACTTCCTAATCTTCTGTTGATCTTCCCATCGGAGTGCTTCTAAACCCTCAACATCTTCAATTCTAATACCACAACGAAGAAACAGAAGAAAGTTACTTTGTCCCCCAATTCATCTTTGAAAACTTATGATATAAAGTAGCAAAGACACTCACGCTTTTAGTTGTTTTGCTTTCTTCAGTATGCAGCTGGCATGGTTCCACATCTAAATAGCAAAGTATTACACATCAGATTTGGACCATGTTCCATTTATTTGCTCTTCTGAAAAATAAATAAATAAAAGGGGAAGGGTATCGACGAGCAAAACATTTAAGCTAGATCATCAAACCAAGTTTGTTTATAGGCCTCAAACACTTATACCAGAGATAATCATACTGAAATAAGAAAACACAGACTAAAAGTAACACCACTGCTTGCCTATAAAATACAACCACACAAATCATACGTTAATCCACAAATTTGATGACATATGAGGTTAAAGAGGAAATGAAAAAATAACATGCAAATTTATATAGGAAAGAATACTGAAAGCTCCCACTTATTTGCAGGAGATTGATCATGAAGATGGTAGCACAAAGTAATATAAATACGGAAAATACCAAAAAAAAAAAAAGAAGAGAAAAGATGAATCTTTGAGCATTAACAATGACAGACGGTGAATTAGAAGAGGAACGACTTAGATGATCCAAGAAGGCATCAACATCAGAGAGAAACAAACTTGAGGATAAATGTAAATGCAGGTAGGTTTTCAACTTGGAGAAGTGGAAAAAGGTGCCAACTTGAAGGGCAAATGAAGAGTGAGAGTAAATAATAAGAAGGATACAGGCATGAAGCCGTCGAATTGGGAGGCTTGGACCATCTTGCCGAGCCTGAGAGTCTCTTTGTCGATGGTGTTCTTGCAGGTCTTGCATGAAGATCGACCCGACTTGGCGTACTCTGCCTTCCACGGTTTTGGAGGGTTTGCCATTGTCCAACAGCAACAAGACGGTAACACTCCCACTCGCTCTATATATGTATATATAAGACTTGTGTGTTGTTGATGGAAGGAGGGAGATGGACTTTGAAGAGATTATGATTCTATAAGTTTAAGAAGAAAGCGTCTCGAGTACGCTTTTTGATCGACTTAGTACTCTTCCTTTGCTAGTCAGTAATCACTAGTTACTAGAACCTCCACTCAATCCGTTTGCTTTTACCTTTTTCTTTAATTAGAAAAAAGATTGTTTAAAAAATATTAAATTTTATTTTATATACAAAAGACAAAGTTTCATTTCTTCACATTATTTCATTATCTAATTATAAAATGAAACTATACCCTTTTAATTTAAATAATTGAGACGCAAATAATAAAACTACCAAATGAAGTGACAATGAGAAAAAATAAAATTTTAAGTTTTTGATTACTGTACAACTTAGGATGTTAAAGAATGACCAATTATATTACTATCAAATAAAAAGATTATTTAAAAATTCATATTAATATATTTTAAATTTTTACATAAATAGGGTTGGATAAACAAATTAAACGGCATTTCTAAGAAGAGCTCGATGAGATGATTCAGTAAATACTCCCTAATGAAGAGTTATTTTAGGAAGAGATTTTAACGGTTATTTAAGAGGAACCTCGAATGGTTACTCTACAACGCATGGGGGTTTTATATACGGTGAAAGAAATGATGATGGAACCACTTTGTTGGATTTTGTGATAACTTTTGAGTTGATAATAGTCAATTCTTTTTTATAAAAAAAACGAGGAGTACCTAATGATTTTTAAGAACAAACCTATAAAGACTCAAATTGACTACTTCCTAATAAGATAGAGAGACTGATCTAGCCTACAAGGATTGCAAGGTGATATCTAATGCTTGCATATCAACTCACCATATACTGTTAGTTTTGGATTTTTTATTAAAGATTGGAGGCTGAAGAGAAGTCCTTGAGGTGCACTAGAATCAAATGGTGAAATTTGAAAGGGGATATGGCAAAACAATTTAAGGACAGAGTAAGTTACTGAGAATATTAGAATTTGGCAGGAGTTACTAATCAAATGTGAGATATAGTTGCAATTCTTTTAAAGAATACAACTATAGAGATCTTGAGTATTTTTAAAAGACGGAGGGGTAGTAAGAGGGAGTCTTGGTGGTGGAATGAGGAAGTTAGTAATAGAGAAAGATATAAACTGACAAATAAAGAGGCGAAGTTGATAATCTCAAAAACTAAAAGTAGAGCTTATGAGAAAGTTTATCAACAACTGAATACTAAAGATAAAGACAAGGATATTTTTAAGTTGTTGAGAGCTAGGGAACAAAAAACAAAAGATTTGGATCAAGTTTGTTGTATAAAAGACGAAGCAGGGAGGGTGTTTGTAGCTGAAAATGACATCAAGAGAAAATGATAAAGGTACTTTTATAGCTTTTTAATGAAGGTGTGGAGAATAATATCTTTTTAGGTGATCTTAGCTTCTTCGAGAAGTTTTGTAATTTTACTTGCTACAAAGGAATTACGAGGAATGAAATTAAGAATACGTTAAGGGGATCAATGTGAGTGTGTGAGTGAGTCACCTTGGGCGATTTTTCCCCCAAGCACCGCACACATTGCGACCCGACCACACCATACTTTCTTGACTAATCTTGTGTAAGTTAGTGAACTTTGGACAGAGCAAGAGGACTATATTGAGAGATTGAAGTTTTGAAGCAACATTTTAGGGCTGTTTTCTCAGGCCCAAAAAATGGGCAACAAGAAGGAAACTTCGAACAAAGGAAGAGATATCACGGCGGACTGTGTTATGGGATTACAAGCTGTGGGGGCCAGAGAGCAATCGGAGACTAATCCGGACAATGCTGAAGGAGAGGTGCAGGAGATAAGCTTGCGGAGCTTCCCAATGTTGAATCAGCCAAACACGTAGAAAACTGTGAGTAGTAAGGACTTGAGCAAAGCTTCATGAGTTAGCAAAATGGGGGGAACAAGAGAAATGCAACAATACAGACTTTAGGGTAATAGGAGGAGAGGTTCAGAAACCAATCGATATTAAAAACAACTGACGGAAAAAATACAAATGCATGTAGACCTAAAGGAGATATCTGAACTAGGGAGAAGGTAGAAAGTACACGCAAAGCACAAATGCAAAGTGGAATGACAGATGAAGACAACAATGAAGTTGCTCTAAGTAGGAAAAGTGTGAATGTGGGTAAGGGAGGAGGGATAAGAAGTGGAGTTGCTGAGGTTGATGAGTCTTCTGCTTCTGAGGATAAGTCAGAGGGGGAGAATGCAAGCCTTGACGATTCGGAGTCAGAACAGGAGGATAATACTCTGAAGGTGTTCGACATAATGTTTGATTCAAATCCAGACAAGAGGAGTGAAGGTACAAAGAAGGCATCGTATGTTAGCCTGTTTCAGAACAATAGAGAATTGAAACAAAGTATGAAGCTAGACTATGTGAGGGTCGAGGAGGAATTTGAAATGGAGGAAGAAGACATGATACAATTGGAACAAGAGTAGGGATATTGTTTGGTGGGTTGTGTTCACGGGACGATTCCTAAGAACGAAGGTTGTTGAATGGTTGACTACAAAATGGAATATGCTGTTGGGATTTATTTTAGATATATCCTATTTTTATTTTTGGCATTTTTATTGGATTTGGGACATACCATATATATTGAAGATGACTTTAAATTCGTAATTGGATGTTGGAGATAATATTGGTTGGACTGAATCTTTGAGAATCTAAGTTTGACTAGGATTCTATTAGGTTTTGGATAGCTGACGTGAGTTTTTGAGTTTTTGAGGTGGTGTACTGTTTTTTTTTTGTGTTGGCTGTGCATATGTTCAAAGGGAGTTCTTGGCTTCTGTGAACAGTGTTGTGTACTGCTGTGTATTTTGGCTGCTGTTTGTGTTTTTGCTTTTAATCTTCATTGAGCTGCCGATGGTGATGTTTTGGTTCAGCTCTTTATAAATAGATTATCTCCAACAAGCAGTCCAAAGGTCATGCGCAGTTGTTGATTTTGCTGGTTTCTAAATTGATGTCTGCAGCACTATGAAGTCTTCGTCACAGATGAGTATACATATAATTGGTGTTGCGACTTGGTTATTTTGGTGAAGAATTTTAGATCTGGAAAATTGTTATTTCTTGTTTTATTTATTTCTGCTTTTGAATTGAAATAGTTAGGAAAATCCTCTGACGAGGTTAACACGAGTCGGTCGTGTTATTGGGCTTAAAAATCTTTCAAGGGTAGTTAGGTTGTGGGTCGGTTACATAGATTGGGTCTTACGGGATAGATCAATCGTGTGTAATTTTTGTGAACTACAGTGAAAGAATTTAATCTGGATGAGGGCCCCGCAGACGTAGGCAAGGTGTGCCGAACTGCGTTACCAAACGTCGGTGTTTTCATTATTTTGCATTTGTGTGATTTATAATCTGCAAAATAATTAACCCCCTTCAGTTTTTCAATTGGTATTAGAGCGGGTCACCAGTTCAGAACTTGGTAGTAAGTTGGTGTAGATTCGAGATTAGCAGTTATGGCTATGAGAGAAGATGCATCAATTACCAGACCACCGCTATTGGATGGATCGAATTATCCATCATGGAAATCCCGGATGAAATTCTTCATTCAAGCTCAGGGGACAAGAGC
>JANKYE010000013.1:13686781-13697973 GCA_032467995.1 Erythroxylum dillonii | reverse complement strand
TTTTTTCCTATTATTACATGTCAACAATATTATTTTTAATACAAAACATGAACTTTGCAACATTTATGTTAACTTTAGTAATTTGCTTTGCAGCTATGCGACTTTGGATGTGATAGAGACACTATGAGTTAGGACTACTATTTTTTGCCTAGAAGATATTTCTTGACATCTGATTTTCATTTTAGAACTTGTTCGTACATTTAAATATTTATATAGAGAATTTTGACATAGGGGAGTAAGTCATGTTCATAGAATTATTTTTTTGGGGAGTATTTAGATAAATTGGTTTATATTGTCTTTTGATTGTGTGTTTGTAATTTATGGTTTCAATGAATACCATCATATGTATATAATTAGAGGTATTGAAGTGTTAAAACAGGAACTACTTCAAATTTGTTGTTAATAACCAATTGAAATAATTTTCTCCAACCGTGTATTTATTTGGTTTCTATTGTATAAATTTTAGCGACCAATTTGAATTATTTTTTCAATCACTTTTGGTTACTGGCAGGTATACATTAGGAACCATCCAAATTATTTTTGCGACCAAGTTTTTTTTGGCTAACACATACACTCTAGTGACCAATAATTAATTTTTGTTGCTAAATTATAGTAAATATAATACAATTTGTGACGATATTAAAACTATAGCAACAAATTATTTGGTTGCTAAAAGTAAATTTTTAACAATAGCATCCTGTCGTCACAACATGGTTACTAAAAGAAATTTGATACACCATTTGTTGGAACCAGATAAAAATAACTACAACCAATGACTTGGTTGCTATAAGATTGTTTTTTACCAACAAAAATAATTTGGGCGCAGTATGAATCGCTATAGTAACCATTGACTTGGTTGCTATAAGATTATTTTTTACCAACAAAAATAATTTAGTCGTAGTATGAATAGCTATAGTAACCATTGACTTGGTTGTTATAAGATTATTTTTTTAGCAACAAAAATAATTTGGTCGCAGTACGTATAACTATAGCAATCATTCTAACATTACAGCGACCATGAAATTTTACATTAGCAAGTATAAATTTGGTCGCTAATAATTCTACCTTTAATGACCAATTTTAAATGGTTGTTAATAATACATTTTTAACAACCAACATAATAACTCGTCACTGAGCACTTTTAGTAACAACCATATAGTGACCACCTATGACCAACCCGATTTTGGTCATTATAACTTTTAACGACCATTTTCTTACTTTTAGCAACCATTAATAATAGTTGCTGAAACTAATTTTTCTTGTAGTGATTCCTTCTATGCGTTGTTCAGTTTAAAAGAAGAAAGGATGTTCATGTATAACATCACAAATAATTACCCTATAAGATAAATCTTTTATTCATGTATTTGACCAGATTTTCCTCTTCCTAACTTGTAATTCATAATATTATTATTCTTATTAATACCTTGAATACAGTACATAAAGAATATAAAGTTTTAGTTTATTAAACGAATGTGTGGGGGACATACTTAAAAGGAATTATTTTGCATATAGGTATTGTTGTATCAATACTTATTGTCGATGGTAAAGTGAGAAAAAGTTAGTAAAGTGCATTCTTCTTTGTCTCTACTCCATATGTGATTTTTTGTTGTTGCCAAATCAAACCAGGTTCTCTTCTCCAATACGTATATAATATCTCAAAGGCGTGGTGGTTCATGTTTTACACGTGGAATATACTAAATTTGTGATTGGAAACTCAAACATTATACTTAATTAATCCAAGAAGAGACTCCAAAATTATGGATGTTAGACGGAAAATCCAAAGAAAATGAAAAGACAATATGCAAGCGAACAAAGTGCTTCTTAACCTTTGACCCTAAAGTTACACTGTTACTCATTAAAACACATAAATAGCTAGCACTGAATATTCTTACATTAAAAAATACAAAAATTATAACCTCTATAGGAAATTTCTTTACTTTGTTTTTCATTTAAAGGATTGATCAAATATTAATGCATTCATCTAATCAAGTTTCATTTTTCCCTACAAAGAAAGCAAGAAAAATGCATTATATATATATATATATATATATATATGATAAATCAAATAAAGTGTCTGTAAAGTCTAGAATTTGGAGTCAATGATATGCAGCAAACTTTGGAATACATAAGTAATACGCAAGAAAGCACAAGCTTAGTATTTTTATAGATTATTAACTGATCAATTATTTCCTCTATAGAGTGTTAGCAGTAAAAAAAATAATTTGAAAAGAACATACTTCCATTCTAAGTCAAATTTTGATTGAAGATATATATAAGGTTAATATTTGAAGATAAATATGATTTTAAGTATGCTTCAACTACGTTCGGAATATGAATGGTTAACTTACGAATGTTTAAGTATGCCTTAATTAAGTTAAGTAGATGAAAGGTTGTGACTACATTTTTTTGAAATTCAAGAGTTTAGTGTATTTAAGTGTGTGTTAATGTATAGGTATAATTAAGTGTGTTAATGTATATTAAGAGTCTAGAAATTTCAAAAGGTTAAGTATAGTTATATTATATGTGTGTTTGTGTGTGTTTTCCTATAACATTATATAAGGTTGGAGTGACGTTATTAGCGTAGTGATTGTTATTATAATAAAAATGTGTTTTGTGTTAAAATCTTCCATCTCTTTGTAATCCCATTAAGAAATCAATTATTTCTTCTTTTTTAATATCCAACAAATTAATATCAAAGCCTTATAATACGCGAAACATTGAAGAATGGTAATGTGGTTCCTTTCCAAGTCCAAAGGCTTACAAAAGACAAATTTGATAGTTGGTGCATTCATATGAAGGCAGTATTTGATACATATAATACATAGAAAATTGTATAAAATGATGTGGAAATTCCTAAAAACAACTACTCTCACATAAGTCCATAAGGATCTTTTACAAGGCACCAAGAAGAAGGATCAAAAGGTCGTGTCTTTTATTTATCAAGCATTAGATAAGAACATCTTTGAGAAGGTGTTTGGTTCTCCTACAAGGAAGCAATTACATAACACGCTTTAAATAGCATGTAAAAGTAAGGGGAAGGCAAAAAATCTTGCCTCTAGAATTTACAAGCTGAATTTAAGGTTATTCAAATGAAAGAATTTTAAAGATTTTTGATTATTCTATAAGAATCATAGTCATCATGAAATAAATGATAAAGTTTGATGAAGATGTGAATGAATTAAGAGTGATTACAAAATTCCTAGTTCATATAATAAGAAATTTGATTAAGTGGTGACTGTCATTAAGGAATCCAAGGACTTTGAAGACATGACAATTGATGAACTAAGTGGATATTAGAAGATCAAGAAGAGAAACTTAATAGAAGGAAGAAAAATTCCATGAAGCATATTTTACAATGAAAGCCTAATTTGATAAGGGAAAATGAAAAATATAAGTTATAGAGGTCAGGTCGTGGATGTCACCAAAGTCGTATAAGAGATGCCCAATTTTCATCTCAAAATAAAGATGAAAATTATTAATCTTTCTAAAGAAGAGGGTGTTGTAGAGGAGAAGTAAGGTCATATAAGAAAAGGCATGACAAGTCTCAACTTAAAGGCTACACTAGTTATGAATTTAGACATTATTTATAATAATGCAAAAATGATGCTAATAATGATGCAAATACTAATCTTTCTCACAAAGAAGAACTAGAAAATAATGATGAGATTAGGTTCCACTCTTTTGATAGCTTACAAGGACTTGTAGCAAGGAGAGAAGCTTTTATGATACATTAATACTAGAGTTAGTAATTACATGTGTGATAATAAAGATATCTACTTAGACAAGAAAGTTAGTGGTAGTATTATCTTTAGAGATTCCTTTATAATGGTGTAAGAAATCTGACTACCATATTATCTATAGTAAATAATTACTTATTTTAGTTTTCCATAGAAAATGATCTTTCCAAATGCTTGGCATTTCCGTTATAATGATTATACATGGTGTAGCTTTTAAATTTAGGCATATGAATTTTTTATACTCAAAATAATAGCAAACAATAAGACGGTGAATGCTTTGCCTCTAATCAATCAACCTCATCATCTATTTGAAGGATGTATTTTTTAGAAGAAAACATGAAAGAGCTTTCCAAAGGAGTCTTAATCAAGAGCTTTAAGGCTATTATATGATATTTACATTAACTTGTGTGGGACTATTATTTCATATTCTTTTGATAATAACAAGTATTTCATTTTGTTTATTGATGATTTTAGTTGAAAAATATGGGTGAATTTTCTTAAAGAAAAATAAGAGGCTTTCTAAATTTTCAAAACTTCAAAGCTCTTACAAAAAGAGAAAATGGATTTAAATCTAAAACGTGAGAGTAGATAGGGAAGGCAAATTCACTTTTAAGGAGTTCTAAAAGTTTTGCGATGCACAATAGATTCATCATTTTTTAACCATTATAAAATCACCATAATAGAATCATCAAGAGAAAGAACCAAACAATTCTTAATACGACAAAGAGCCTGATAATAACTAAAAAGATGTTGAAAGAATTTAAGGCTCAAATAGTTAATTGTGTTGTGAACATAATAAATTAGTGTGTGGTGAAAATTATAACTAGCAAGACTCCCTTTAAAGTATGGAGTGAAAAAAAAACTAACAGTATCTCACTTGGAGGTATTGAGAAGTATTGTATATACCCATATTCTTAATGAAAAGTGCTCTAAGATTGATGATAAGAGTAAGAAAATTGTGATTATTGACTGTGATTATAGAACCAAAGGTTACAAGCTTTACAATCCAAGTGATGAAAGGTATTTATTAGTAGAGATATAGACTTGATAAGAAAGCCATATGGGATTGGCAAGTTCAAAGAGAAAGATGTGATTTTCTTTATTTTTATAAAAAGAAGATGATAGTGGAGTAAGAGGACAACTCACAACTCCCCCATCATTACCATGATATGGGGAAAAAGTAGATGCTTAAGAAAGTTTAAGTGAAAAGACTTAACGATTTAGGAGGCTTTATTATCTTTATTAGGGACATAGAGAGATTTAACAAAGCAATTGAGAAAAAAAAACATAGATAAGATATATATGAATAATTAAGAGCCATTGAGAAGAACAACACTTGAAAATTAACATCTCTTCCCAATGGAAACTATCAATGTCAAATGGGTATATAAAATAAAGAAAAATTCAAAAGGGAGAGTTGAAAAGACACAAATGAGGCTTATTAGGAATGGGTACAAACAACAACAAAGGATTGATTATGATGATTTTCTAAATGCACGTTGTTATGATGCGTGTATGTAAATCAAAATCATACTAGAGATTAACTAGGTGAGCCCACCTATTTCTCTAATATAGTAGAGAAAATATGAGTGTTATTTAGATGAAGAATCTCCTTAAAATCTTTTTATGCCTAAATTTATCTTGATTGAACAATTAACTCTAGTTTATTGGATAGTTAAAAATTTCAAAGTTATAACCATATTTATCCTTAAGAAATACAATCTGTATCCTTAAGTTGATTGATTAAAGTCTCTTTCTAATTAAAAACCCTAAGATTACATTAACTTGTCATGTAAATTCCCTTTATTGAATTTACTTTAACCTAGAAGATTCATGTAGCCCTTCTATAGGATCCTATACAATTCTTATTATTTATTCCTTAATTTATCCTACATGTAATTTTTCAATCCTTGTAAATAAAATTTGAAATTGAATGAAGACAGTAGCATACTTCAATTTAATCATAGTGATAATCATAAACCATTCACAAAAATATTTAGATCTTTCATTAAACCAAATAATCAATCTAAAATAATCATTATAGGATTTATTTTATCTAAATTTATCCAAATTTAGTTTATACCAAAGTAAAAAAAAATCCTTTAGCAATAAAAAAGGAAACAAAATAGAAGAAGTCATTCTTATGGATTCACCAAATCTTGAAGTTCTTCAGTTGAATCTTGATAGAATTGTCTTCAAAGTTACTTCTTTCTTTCCAAGATGCTTTATTTCGGCTCTTATAATTGCTCTTTTGTCCCCTATCCTATATATCTTTTTAGGAACAAAATCCTATAATTTTTTGTAAAAATTGGCGTCAATATAAAACAAAAATGGATTTATATTGTACCAATATTAGCTTAGTAACTTGGTAATTAACCATAAATTATACACACGAGTTTTTATATTAAGAAAATAGGATTGAAGGCTATGAGCACATGTTTTTTTAGGTAATATTGTTGAAGTGGTAAATTCTCAAAGAAGCAGAAGGCGTCTATAGTTTACATAGGTTGGACATAAGTTTACATCAGAATATGGGGTCTATGTTTAACTTGTGTTCCTTTAAAATCAAGCTAAACTTCTCCAATTTGGCTTTAACTTGATCGAATATGTTCTTTTTTTTATTGGAGAGCAAAATAAGGTCTGTAGGTAAAATATAAGCTACATTGAGTATCAAATCTAATAAAAACTATCAAAACTCAAGCAAGATGCTCTCAAAATCATACTAAAAATATAACCTAATTGGCACTTATCAAATTCTCTTATTCTTAAGTATTGCCTGTACTCAAACAAAACAATTTCATCATCCTTTACTTAAATAGGAGGCAACTCTAAGAACAAATTTTATTAATGGGATCAATCAATACTCTCCATTATTTATTCAATTAAAAAGCTCATCAATTTGTTAGGTGTTTAACAACTTAGTTTAAGTCATAAATCAATTCAATTTAATTATATAATCCTTAAACTTTAATTTAATTCACAAAATTCTACATAATACATAAAATGAACATACATAAGAAAGATGCTTCAACTTTCAATCATTTTTATAACCCTTTTGAAAGAAAAGAAAAATAATGATTTTAAAGTAACACTAGAGAATTTAAAGGCTTATTTCAAAAATCACCCAACCTTTTGATGCAAAAGTAAACACCTTTTCATAACACTTAATTAGTTCACCCCTTCAAGTGGCTACTATCATCATTTTTTAACTTCAAACTTTTTGTTTGGTTTGAAATAAGTATAATGGATGTATTTAACATTCATTTATTTACACATTTTCCCTTTTTTTAGTGGGATGTTGGTAATGCTTGAAAAAATCACTTTTAACTTAGTCATACATCCAAACTATACAAAAGGTATCATAATGCAAATCAAGTATCTATTTTAAAACTTAATGATAATAGATGTTTTCCTAAATAAATGAAATCAAGTATAAAAAAGTTATCATAGTGGAAATCATCAATGATAATGACTATTTACTTAAATAAATTAAATCACAAAATAACCAAACTTATAATGAATTATCTCGATCAATGTTTTTTAAATTTAACACTTTCTTAGGATTATTCCCTTTTAAGATAGTTATGAAAAAATTAATAAGCATAAATAATTAATTCATCCCCTCCATTTGAGCTATATAAACATATAAGATCAACGAAAAATTATAAAATAAGGGAAAAGAGTTAAATTAGGACAGTGGTACTCCCTTAATGATAATAGAATATCAGTCTTGTCTAATACTATCAATAATATTTAATCTTTAATTCATCATTAGGATTCCTCAATTATTGGTTTACTCTTTGTACTCATGTACAGATGTTTTGTAACATATGAAAAATATAGATTTGTTTTAGATATCATGTTGCTTATTTAGCTTGTAGAACTCAATTAAATCTCTTCCCAAGTAGGATAATCCTAATCTAATAATGAAAGAACATAAAAATATACTTAAATCCATTAATTTAAAAATACTTTTAACATAAAACACATGCAAAAAACCTTCATAAAGCAACAACATACTAAAACTAATGCTAACAATCTTAAAAGCTATTAAATTGAAAGAAAAACACCTAATCATTAGGTTGCCTCCTAACAACAACTTCTTTATAAGCCTTTTAACTAGACTCCTAATAAGGACTTCACTCTAGTAGCTTCTCAAATGAAAGCTTGATTTTACTCTTCTTTGATCTCTTGTTCTCCTTAAATTTCTTCTTCCTACTTATAGGCTCGTTAGCTTTTAGATATGCCATATGCTCTATTAGAATAGAATTATCCACTCCTCCTTCCTCTCCTTATATATTACAAGTCTTCAATAAATCTTTTGTGATTATTTCTTATGTAAAATGAGAAACTTTAGTATCAATGACATGTTTAGATAAACAATGATCATCTTTGTCTAGGGGATGTCTCATGGCTTCAGATATCTTAAAACCTACTTTCTCATTTCCTACTCTTAAAATTAATTTGTAATCAAGCATATCTATCATAGTTTTAATAGTAGTTAGGAAAGGTCTTCCTAATATCTTAAGAACCTCTGCATCATCCTTCATATCCAAAACCATTGAAATTAATAGAAAAGATGAAATTTTCAACTTTAACTGAAATATCTTCTATAATGCCCCTTGGATACTTAACTGACCTATTCATTAATTAAATGCTTTAACTAGTTGGTTTAGGTTTACCCGACCCTAGCTTCCTAAACATATCATAAGTCATCAAATTGATACTAGGTATTAAGTTTGCTAATGCCCTTTTAATTAAAAAAAACTATCAATATTATTAGGAATAGTAAAACTCCCTGGATCTTTGCTTTGGAGTAGTTTATTTTATAATATGACAAATTACTCCTCACTTAATGCACTATCAATAATTTCTTAAGCTTCTTCTTTTAAAAAGGAAATATTTTAAGTATTTGACATACTTTAACATCTATAACAAGAGTTCTAATAAACATTTTGTAAAGATAATATTATTTAAAAAGCTCTAAAAATCTTCCTAAATTTATTTTTCTTTCTTATCTCAAGTCTATTTAGGTATGAAATTTTTAGTTAGTAATCTTTGACAAATGTCTTCTTTGGCTTCTCTTCTTTCTCTTCTTCCTTCTCCCTTCCTTCTTTTATTGTACAATCACCTTTTTCTCATTAACTTTAACAACCTATCCAACGCTAAAAGTAACTTTTTCCCTTAAGTTTGGCTCGATGTTACTAGACAACATACTTAGCTATCTTTTAGAGTCAAGCTTAGCAAGATGTCCAATTTGAATTTCTATATTATGAATGGAGGCTTATTGATTTTGAAGAAACACTTCAGCACTTTGAAAGTAAGCCTTAGATGCGATAAATAATTTTGTCATATACTCCTTTAGACTTTGCTTCTTTCGTTATTAATATTGCTATTGAAATCTAGGTGGTCGTCCTTGCTTTTATTCCATGAAAAGGATGACTTCTCTACCCCATATTATCAATATTATTATAAGGGTTATTTTGAAATGATTTCCTATAAAATCAATTGGCTCGATTAACCTTCCTATGTTATTAAATTCTTGACATTCATGATTAGGGTATTCACCATTACAAATATTGTATCTTATCACTTGTGCTAGCTGAGTTGTTGGACTTATCCGTCAATCTTCTTGCTGAAAGCTTTGTATTTTGACTATAATATTGTAACCAAATTGACATTATGAATACCATTTGACTTTGTCTTAGGCCTTTGGTTCCCCTCTTAGTAATTGTTCTTAACTATTTTCTCAAATATCTCTTAGAGGTCCTTAGGAGAAATGTGGTAATCCCACCCAGAGATGTTTTGATAAATTTCTTAATTGGATAACTCTATTCACAATGAAAATTTTGCATTTTCAATCCTAAATCGAATCTACAGTGAGTGAGCTTTCCTAATAGACCTTCTATCTCCCATATCTCATACAACGCCTCATTATCTAATTGTTAAAAGGAGAAGATTTTATTACTAAATCTTGCTATTCACGCTAGCTAGATAAAAATTTCTCAACGACTTACTCCAAGAGGCAAAGACTTGAACCATGATTTAGTTCTATCCTTCTGTGTAAAAGAGGAATAAACTCAACTGAATTGCATCCTATAAAGCTTCATGAATCTTGAATGTATATATTGCAAAACTCTAAAAAGTTAGCAATGAGTCTATTTAGATTTTCAAATGAGAAACAATCAAACTATATAATCTATTGAACCATTTGAATCATGTTATCCTTAGTCTCAAAATTATTGGCCTCCACTTTTAGCTTATTATGCTAAATTATGTCCTATAAGCAACAATCTAACATAATCCTTATAATATACCGTTATTGTCCTATCATTAAGTTTGGTAGTTATAACCTCTAGGTTTTTCTTCCTTAAATTTTAAAGTAACGTCTTTTCTACTTTTAGATCTAATTTAAATAGTACTTCAGAACCACTCTTGGTTATAAGAAAAAGTACTTAAATCTTGAAATTCAGCTAATAAATAAAAGATCAAGAATGAAAATTCTAGAATAAATAAATATAAAAAATAATTAGATTAATAAAAAAAATTCTTAATATTCTTGTCCCAAAAGGTGGAATCAGTCACCCCAGCTGCCCCCACACCCGGGCCCGACCAGATTGTGAGGGGTTAAACCACGGTCTGATCTCGGCCGATTGCCTAGCAGAGTGGCCCATGCTCTCCCGTTACTGGGAATCGAACCTTGGTCCTTGTCCCAAGTTACCCTGCTAGATTGCCAACCGAGCTACCCGTTCTTAATATTCTAATCCTTAACAACGACGTCGAAAAGTTAAGGTGGTTTGTGTATTCAAATCAAAACAATATTAAAGATCAACTAGGCAAGTCACGTATTGTTCTTATCTAATCTAACTATCTTTCTATTATCTAAACTAATAAGAAAATAATTGAATTAAAAAAATATTGATGAAACTAAAGTTAATAATCTAAGAAATCAATCTAAAGCAATAGACAAGAAAGAACTGATCAATTAATAAGTTGATTGATTCAAAACTCTTTTTAATCAAAACTCTTAAGAATACATTAACTTATTCTATAAATTCCTTAGATAAATTTGACTCTAACTTGGAAGTTTTATGTTGTTCTATGTATAGGATTCTATGCAACTTTTATTATTCATGTCATGATCTATTTACACATATGATTTCTCAATCCTTATATAAAAAGTTTGAAGTTAAATTAAAATGCTATTATATTTTAATTTAATAATAAGTAATAAAATTCACAAGAAAACTTATATTCCATTAACTTATATCATCCATTAAATCAAAGAATCAATCCAAAAATAGTTCTAAAATTCATCTCATCTAGATTTATCTTAATTTAGTTCACATTAAAGTAAAGAAATCCAAAAACAAAAAAGAAATAAAATAAGACGTAAAAGGCATTCTTATGGATTCCTGAAATATTGAAGTACTTTTAACTGAATCTTGATGTAAT
>JANKYE010000013.1:13657908-13668143 GCA_032467995.1 Erythroxylum dillonii | reverse complement strand
CAATGAACGCATTAAAATCATCTTTTTACAATACCTAATAGGTTCATACACAAATAAGTGAACAATAACGAAAATTTGATTATCCATAAATAATACCCAAATATATTAACATAGGATAATACAATTAATTTCTAATAAGAGAAAGAAACAACAAAATAATTTTAAAAAATACTTAACCAAGGTTATCGACATCGATGTCGCTTCCGAATCAGTGTCGAGACGTTTAGCCCTTCATGAGTCTTTCTTAAAAAATGCTTCAGCCCCCATATTGTAACCCCACCGAAGACCCCTTCGGTTCTCCTTCACTACCCTCTTAGGCAGGCCTCTCTACTCTTCACTATTCATCGATGGGACAATTAAAGTCCTTGGACCATACTACTATTCACTGCTCTCTCACGCCCCTCTCTTTTGCCAGAGCTCTTCTCTGCGTTTAGTAGCTCACTGCGTTAAACAGAGACCTCTCACGCTACTAAGCCGTCGCAGCCCTCTCTTCACGCCCCCCAACACTGTTTTATTGATGGGTTGATTTAATATGCTAGGTCACGCCTCCTGTTTACGCCTCATGCTAGCTCTCCTATGCGTTTTGAGTAAAATGCACAACATCTGCACACAACACAACGTTTCCTACGTAACGCACAACACAACGCACGCTTGCAATTTCTGCCTTGGCATCCTAGTTTCCTGCTATGCTGCCGTGTTGTCCTCCTTTTTAATTCTTCTTTATTCTTTCATTTTTTTATCTTCTTCTTGACTTGTAAAAACAAGCAAAAATAATTCTTCAAAAAATGACCCATATGTAGTGCTTTCGGGTCACTTTAATTTTTTTGCTTCCAAATTGTACTTAAAATTATATATGAATTAAAGTGAGTATCCTAAGCATTTTCGTATAATTAATCGCTAAATGTAAATGATTAAATATATTGGCAATTAAACACCTATCATAGGCTATTATGGAACTCCTGTCAACTTGAAGAACATAACCTAAATTAGTACTCCTGATGCTAGCTCTCTCTTAGTCTGGCCATATGTTTGTCTTTCTTCATCAAACTTTATTCTTATTGTTTAAAGTATTCTTAACCTTACTCAAGCTATGGATGCGCACAATGCATATGTATTACTACATTTGTTTTGTGTTTTACTCTCAGGTTGGATTGTTGAGTGCTTACATGATAAAGTTATACTTTGGAAAGTATTTAATGGTTTTCAATGAATATTTTGTTGGATTACTTTCCCATTTCATTGCCCTCTTTTCTTTCCTAATTGAAAACAAATTAGCTTAATTATGCATAATTTCAGGCACTCTACCAATTTTGAAGTTGCTTTCATGATTCTCATGGCTAATGTTTTGTATATGATGGCTGACCTATGAAGTTGGTCTCATCGACATGGACAATCCTAGAGTCATTCTAGTTATGTTGTAATTTTTTTAGTAATCTTAGTATTTATAATTTGTAAACTAGTCCTCTATTTATTATTTTGTTTATAAGGATTGTTAAAGTTGTAATTAAAATCTTGTATACGAAGAATATTTTTTTATCGGTATAGTTTAATGATATTTATTTTTTATATATAATGCTTCAAATTATAAATTATTTTTGTATAATAAATTAACACAAAAAATCTAAATATTATATACAATAATATGAATTAAAAATGTCACAAACAATTATAATTAATATGATATAACATTTTGTTCAAATGTATACTAAAAATTTGACTATATTTTATAAAACGTAGTTAAAAACATTTGGTTACACTTTCAAAAACGTAACTAAAACTTTTTAATTACATTTTTAGAACTGTGGCTAAAAACAATTGGCTACATTATTGGAAAAGTAGCTAATAATTTTTAGCTACGAAACTTAAACGTAGCCAAAATGTATTGGCGACGTTTTCTTAAAATGTTGCTAATAGTTTTTCACTACTAAAATAAAGTGAAGGCAAAAACTCTTAAATCGTTGCCAAATCTCCGTAGCTGAAAACTATATGGGACGATTAGTGAAAAACATAGCATATAGTTTTCAACTACGGAGATTTGACGATGAATATAAATCGTTACCAATGATTATTAGCGGCGACTTTCAAACATTTAGTGACAAATTTTTTTGTAACCAAATGTTGTTTTTGTTGTAGTAAAAGGACTTCCAGACGAAAATAAAATTAGTTTTAAAAAACAAAATTATTTTATATCCATATAAGATTTACACTGCATCAAATCAAAGACAGTGTACTCAACAACATGATCTTTTGTTTAGAAAGTTTTCCTGTTATACCCAGTTAAGGGTAAGTCTAACTTTGAGATAAAAAGCCGAGTATAAGATATTAAATCTGCATCACCATCGCAAATAACTTACATACCCAATTCCCTAATGAGCCCACTGCTATACATAAAAGTTTTCTAGTATGCCCTTCTCCATCTCTTCGTTAGTGTTGCCACGTCGACCTGATTCTGCTTGGTCTAAGCTGTGTAACGAGGTCAAGTAACATGGAAATAAGTGAGCTTTTGGCTAAAGGTGAGCTACAGTTTGTTAAATCTGGCAAGGATTGCTAAGCCTAAGTTGAGTGAATTAGAATCTGTGGCATCAAGATGATCAATTATTAGTGACATTCTATGGACAACTTGATCTGCATCAATGGCTTTGGGTAAAAATTTAGAGTTTTATTTTAGGTTTTTATTTTGATTTTTAATAAAATTTGCTAATGCATAAATTTGTGAACACGTGGATGATTACTTGTCAATGGTTCCTTTTGACATAGGGCAAGCTAATTTTGTAAAAAATAAATATTTAAATATTTTATTACTACTTTTAATAATTCTTACTAATATTATAAAATCAGGTAATATTTGAAATTTGAAATATAATTTATTTTAAAATTAATGGTAAGATTTATTGTTCATAAAGACTATTCTGGTATAGGTATTTACATATGATTTCAAATTTTTATTTTTAAAATTTTCTAATTTGACCAATTAAGTTCATGTTTGATTTGAATTTTAATTATTAGATTGCCTTATTTATTTATTCTTTATGTTTTTAATTAAATATACCATAAAAAAGATAAGAAAACAAAATTCTTAAGGTTAAGTATTGATAAAAACAAATGTGTTTGTACTCACGTAACTTTAATTGTTATTATTCCATAATATTTAATAATATATAAAAATAATAAATTAAACATTGTTTGGACAGGGTGTTAAAGAATTTTTCATATCTTTAAAAGTTTGGTGTTTTTCTTTGGTGGGATTAACTCTCTTATGATATTAACACTTAGAAAGGAAACTTATTCAAGGTTCTCCCTTTGTTAATTTCATAGTATAATAATATATATCCCTAAAGGTTAATATAAAGGATTTAAAAATTTAAAAATAAAATTTATAATTTTAAGTGGACGTGTATGCGTGTGTGTGGGTGGGTGGGTGTGTGTGCGTCTCTCTCTCTCTTTGTGTGTGTGTGTGCGTTCGTGCGTGCGTGCATGGGGTGTGTGTGTGTGTATGTGTGTGTGTGTGTGTGTGTGTGCACGTGCGTGCACACATGCATGTGTGTGGGTGTGGGTGTGGGTGTGCGGATGTGTGGAAGTGTGCGTGTGCATATGTAAGATACACTCTTCTCTTTTGTCTTCATTTTCTGTTTATAGATCCTCATTTGATTAATGACATCAAATCTCACAAGAATAACCGGTTTAAATTCTACTACAAATGTAATTGCATGAAATGTTCAACCTATCATGACCTCTTTCTCTTCTACAAAGCTAACATCCCATTTGTTAAAAGCTTCTTAGAATTTTTGTAATAATTCAGCAATTTATCAAGGCTCATGATCAATCTTGGTAAGAGTTACTCTTAACTTTATTTTTGGCAAGCAACATAGATGCTGCTTACCAATTCTCTCAATGTACAAGTTTCAAACTTGAGAAGCTACCCTCAAGTATATTTTAGGTACCTATAACAACGATGAGGCTTATCTACAAAGATTGCTTGCCACTTTTAGAGTTTGTGCAACGTAAGATTGATAATTGGAATATAAGCTCTACTGTTGGATTAGGGAAATCTTGCAGGCTCATAAGATTGAAAGATTGAGTGATTCAATGAGAAGAAGATGGAGCTTGGAATGATTTAAAATAGTGCTTTTGCTTTCCTGATCCTTGTCCTTGTACTTTGCCTCATTTGATGCTCATTTTGAGTTGTAATGAAATTCATTTAACATTAAAAAAAGGATTGATAATTGGAATAATATAAAGTTTCATTTACAGAAAGACAATAACTCATAAATTTAGTTTTGAGTAGCCTACATATATATTAATATGCTTATGCCTTCCTCTCGATGAAGATTATTAACTCAATTGAAAAGGCCTTGAAAATTTTCTTTTAAATTAGTAATAAAAAAGAATTTATTAAGGTTAAAATTAACAGGAAAAAATTTTACATGTCAAAAATCTAATAAGAGTTTGGGATTCCACTTTATTTGATCAATGAACAAATTACTCCTAACAAAGAAAATTTAGAAGTTATTTATAGTCCATAAATCAATATCAATACAGTGGATACATACTTACTTCTTAAGGTGGAAAAGTTTATTGATAGTCGAGGCTAATGCTCATTCTTCTTATACCTTGAAATAAGTTCTTAAGTTCAGGGAAAAGGTTAGATATGCTTTTGAGGTTATAATTCATAATGAGATAGAGACTTGGTTCTAGTATAATAATTAACACCCATTAAGTACCTTTATAAATTCCTAAATACTAAATCAATTATAGAGGGTTTAACACCTTTGACCGCGTGCCGTTACACTAGTCAAAATAAAATAACTAGACTCACTACTATAGTAGTGGCGGGTCTAGGTCAATCTCACAGAGTATGTGTGTAAAGTTTATGAAATGAAATTAACCGATGTTTAGGTTTAACGATACGATTTTGTTTTTGGAATAAGAAAATAAAATGGAACTAAACTAATAAAAACAAATTAAAGAAAACATGTTGAAAATGATAAAAGTGGAGAATTTGGTAAGGACCCGGTTGTTTGGTTCAATCTTGGCCTATACCTTAATTAATCATATTTTATTGATTTGTTGTTTTCATACCTCTCCTAGCAACTGTTAATCGTGGGTTAATAATCAACCAAAGTTTTTTCTTAGGATTTGTTTAATCAAGATATGATTGTTAATTAAACCTAACCACCAAATAACCTTGGATATGATTTCTAGATTTAATTAGGTAGTAGCATTACGAATTAGGAAAATCGATTAATCAAGTCAACAACCACATACGATACATCATTTAACTTACGTCATGTTATCCCTAATGATTATGAATCATTAATCGCTACACATGAATCTCAATATAACAATTACGAATTATATCGAAATTTTGGCAATGAGTTCACAATTAAACGATTTAATGAGTGCATTAAAATAATCTTTTCATTATACCCAATAAGTTCATACACAAATAATTTAACAATAATGAAAATCTGATTATCCATATACAATACCTAAATCAATTAACATAGGATAACGCAAATAATTTATAATGAGAGAAAGAAACAATAAAGCAATAAAAAATACTTAATTCGGGTCGTCAGTGTTGATGTCTCCTCCGACGTCGGGACATCTAGCTCACCATGAATCTCTCCCAAAAAAATACTTCAGCCTCGATTCAATCTCCCAAGACAAAACCCCCTTCCGATCTCTTCAGTGCGCCTTCCTCTCTTTTTTTTCACGCAACTCTCTTCTCTATTTGCTCTCACTATTCACTAATGTGACATAAACTCCTTGGGTCACGTTACTATTCACGTTTTCACTCCTCTTTATGGCTACTCTCTCACGTAACATCTGCTCCCTTTTGAAACACACTCCTCGTCTATGTGAAACACAAATATGGTCTGTATTTTCTTCATGCTTCACTGTTGTTTTTATCTCTTTTTCCAATTGCCCATTTTTGTTCACTGTTCTTTGCATTTTTTTTCTTCTTGTTTTTTAATTTTCTTCTTCTTGCTCCATGATGAAAAATAAAAATTAATCTTTTAAAAAAGGACAAAATATAGAGCTTCGACCCACTTTAACTTCTTTGCTCCCGACTTATGCCTAAAATCATATATATGTCAAAGTGAGTATCTTAAGCAATTTCATGTTGTTAATCGCTAAGTGTTATGAAATAATTAAACAATCAATTAAGCACATATCAACCTTACTTCAAAATTCAAACCATTATTTATAAATCTTTGAGATGGCCATTAGAAGAGTTAGAGCTCTTCTCCAAATCAAATTAGACCTCCCTTTCTAGTTCCTTGACAATTCTAAAGAAGACAAAGTTGTATGGTTGTAACATAGTTGTCTTTAATTTTCAAACCTCTCTTGCTTAAAAATTTTAATGGCTACCTTCCACCTCTTATTTCTAGAAAATATTTATTATATCTCTCTATAGCAGATTTTCTAAAGTCAAATTTTATCCTGTAGTTGATAATCAAATAAAAACTTTAGACTAAAAACCACATTAATTTTGTTTCCCTACCTAATAACTTTTTTGTTCTCTATAAAGTGGAAGTTAAATCATATGTTCCCATTCTTCAATTATTCCTACTCATTGATAGTCTAGAATTTTGTTCCCGAACATTGCAAGTTATAGTACAATTCTCACCTTTGACATATAACCTAGTTTAGTAGGCTTTGAAGATGAATTATATCTCTAAAAGAGATGTTATTTTATTTAAATTCCATTTGAATATATGATTTAATCCTTAAGAAAATAAAATAACTATTGAACCAAGGGAGGTTCTAATTTGTGTTTTTATGATAATAAAAAATAATTACTACTAATGAGTTTATTATTTTGATGAAAAGCAATATAAGAACAAAATAAAGCCATAAAATCAATAAGAAAGTGCACGAAGTTGAAAAAGAGAAATTAAAATTTGCAATTGACAAATTGATGTTCAAACTAAAAACAAAAGAGGATTACGGCTTATCAAGGTCATTTTACATTTTTTATTACTCATCATCTCACTTTGTTAATTTGATGACATAAAAAGCTCACCATACATAAAATTTTCACTTCACTTTATTATAAGAGTCTTTCCATTCACTAAGAGGCCTCGAAGCTTTTGTTTTTAATATAAAAGCCTCTAAATATTTCAAACAAAGTTTAGGGAAAATTTTTGCGAATTTTAATTTATAATTGCTTAATTAAATCGAGTTTGAGCATTTAAAGGTGATAAAATAATGTTCTTAAGATGAATAGTAGATTTGTATAAGTTAGTGGTTGATCAGTATAAGTTAAAGTTGTTAAATTTGATGAACTATGAGTTTGCTGTAATATTGGATGATGTACTGGTCAATTAATTTGCCATGTTAGTGAACCAATGTTCCAATGACTAGTGAATCTAGTGCGTTTAATACATACTAATACATTGCATATAGTCATTATAATGACTAGTTATTAGCTTTAATGGCTAATAGGGGTCCAAAAACACTATAAATAGGTATTTTTTAATTGGTTTTAGCATCAAGAAGGTTGTGGTTGTCTTATAAAAGTTAATCAATTTCCTTTTTTATTTATCATATAGATACAAGTATATATAAAGAGGTTGTGTTGAGAACTCTAACATTTTATTAAGGGATGATGCACATTCTTTAATCTGTAAACTTTTATATTTTCTCGTATAACTCCTGAAGCTAAGCATTATGCTTAAAATACTGTTAAATTGTTAACATGAAACTCATGAGATTATAGGGTTACAAATGTACGTCAATATATTTAGAAATTAAAATAATGACTAGCGTTATATTTATATGATTTCTTTTGTATTACAAACAAAGATAAACTAGAACCAATTTTTATAATATTCAATTCAATTGAAATATTGTTTATGCTTCTTTTACGTATTGAAATCATATCATTAAATAGTATGAGATATGTCTTGAATTTTAGTGGAGTGTGAAATCAAATAAGAAAAATTGGCACTGGAGGGGACTTTGGGATCGACACCAAACTCGTTGTAGTTAGAGAGACTGAGAAGCCAAATGTAGGCTGACATCGATGTCAAGAGTAGGTTAGGCAATAGACTCGTGACACAAAATTTGAGAATACACAAATAAAATTTTATTGACTTTACACATTTGTGGATATAGAATTTCAGTGTATTTAGACATTTTATATGTAAACCTAATATGAGAATGCACAAGAATATAATTTCACTAACCTTGGACATCTTTGAAAATAAAATTTTATTATCTTTAAGCTTCTTCTTAATATAGACATAACTTGATAATAGTTATATAAGGTGAGAATTTTTGTCTTATTATTTTCAATATCATCTTTTCAAAATAATAAAAGAAATTTGTCTTTATAGTTGTGGATGTAGATCATATATTAGTAGAACTAGATTGACATATTACAAAAGTTTTTGTCATTTGTCTTGTATATATTTAGTACAATGAGTCTTTATGTGTGTGTGTGTGTGTAGGCTAAGTTAAGAAATAAAGTTAGTGGATAATAAACCCAAGTACATAGTCTAAAGAAAAATGAATGGCTAATTATAAGGCTAAATCAATGTACAATTATAAGGCTAAATCTATGCACATTAACACCCCTCAAACTCAAGATGGGATATTGGAGACCAACTTGAGTTTTCTAAGTAAGACATTAAATTGACTTGGGATAAGAGATTTAATAAAAATATTCGTTGCTTGATTAACAGAAGAAATATCAAGAAGTTGTGAGGTGCCACGTTGAAGGTGTTATTGAACAAATATGGCAATCATTTTTAATATGTTACGTTGATTTATAAAAGAACCATATCAATACACTATAATATGTTACGTTGATTTATAAAAGAACCATATCAATACAAGGTAGAGGATATGGAATCCAAATCTTCTGTCCAATATTATAGTGTTTTATTGTGTCCAATAAATCTCAGCAATCCATTTATGTAAGACCCGCATGGGATCCGTGTAGAGCCCACAAAATAAATGACTGAGATTTTATGAGATAGAATAAGACAAAGTAAAACTGGACAAAGGATGAGGACTCGAGGATATGGTGTTTTCCCAGAAAGTGACATGTTTAGAAATACATAATTAATGAAAAACTGAACAGTGATAATGTTGAATGTGTATCCCAAAAAATAACAAAGATGAATATAAGGTTTAAGTTTAGTATCTTTATAAGGATTGAGAAGAATAAAACAAGCACAATAAAAATCTTAAGATTCGAGAAATCAAATGACTTACTAAATAATTGTTCAAAGGAGAAAGGTTATGAATGATTGGAATAAGAAGTCAATTAGTGGTGTAAATAGAAGTAAGAGTAGCCTAATCCCAGAGAAAAAAGTTGATCACGAACAAAGTATAAAATATAATGGTGTTTTTGCTGTACACGATCATTTTGTTAGAAAGTGTAAGGGTAGGAACAGTAGGTAATAGTTCTTTGTTGTTTGAGAAATTGAGGAAGAGCAAAGTCTTGATATTGCGTGGCATTATCGGTTTGTAGAATTTTGACAACATAGTTAAATTAGGTTTTAATCATAGTAGCAAAATCAATATAAACTTAAGATGCTTACAGATTTATGTTTTAGAAAATATGTCCAATTGAAACAAGAATAATCATCAATAAATAAAACAAAATATCGATAACCATTCACAGTAGGATTGAGAATAGTAAACTAAATATTTGAATAAAATAATACGAAAGGAGTATCACATATAAAGTTTTCAACACTAAAAGATAAAGCAAACCATTTTGTTAATTGACAATGTAAACAATCAAAAGAATTAAATTTATAAAACTCTAATTAATGATCCATTAGAAACTAAAGGTTAAAGTTTACACTATAAGAAAAGGACCCATTCTGCAACATTTTAAAAACGTCGCAGAGACATTTTAAAAAATGTCATAAAAAACGTCGCAGATGGTGGGATAGGTAATAGGTATCGACGATGTCTAATGAAAAATGTCGCGAAAAGCACTAATATTCGGTGACGTTTCATAAAATGTCAGAGAGGATATTTGGTGACGTTATGTGAAAACGTCACAGATTGTTATAGTTTTTTTTGTTTTTATTTATCCAAATATAGAAATAATTTAATAATTAATCAAATTTAATTATTAATTTAAAATTTTTCCTTATTTTGAAAAATGTAATTTAATAATTTTGAATTATAATAAATATTTTTAATTTTAATGTGTTTCAAAATTTTGAAAATAAATTTAATTTAATTATTTGCTAATTTATTATTTA
>JANKYE010000013.1:13605251-13615602 GCA_032467995.1 Erythroxylum dillonii | reverse complement strand
GGGAGCCTTGGCTTGTGTCAATATTTTGAAGGGTTTATACATAAAAAGGAAGCAATTGCATAATTATTAGTAATGTCCTAATTGTGAAATACAAATTTTATTTATTAAAATAATATTAAATAATGAATAAAATAATATAAGGGTTAGTAAAATGGAAAGGTCATTACTCATTAGTAGATTATTAGATAATATTCACATAAATTAAAGCTCAAGTGACTTGCATAAGTTTAGTTTAAAGATTTAAAATATATAATTTATAAATTATTAAATATAAAAATAACGCATACTTGTAAAATGTGAAATATGTGTTAAATTTTAGTAGAAATAAAATTTTATTGATCTTAAACATCTATGAAAATAGAAGTTCACTAACACTATGCATATATGGAAATAAAAGTTCATTGGTTTTAGACCTATGTGGAAATAGTTATTCTTAGGAATAGAATAGATGAGGAAAGAAATGAAATGAAATGAATATTACTTAGTTTGATTTATTCTTAAAAATGTATAATGATGATGCATGTTAATGTTTGGTTTAAAAACATCAATTTGAAATAACAAAAGTATGTTAACTACTTAAAAGTAAGTATCAAAAGTAATCATTTACAAATTGTTTGTTTCAAAACTAATTTTGTTATACCTTAAGCATGATAAAAAGTACACGGGCAAAAGATCACATTAATAATTTTAATTGAATCATCTTAGATTTACAAGGTGTTAAGGCTAAAATTAAGGATGAGAATCAAGTCATAATCTTTTTGTATTTCTTGCCCAATTGACATGAGATTTTATTGATACCATATTCTATGGTAAAGAGACTATTTATGTTAGAGATATGAAGGATACTTTATGGTCCAAAGCATTAAAGAAAAAGGCTTTTAGCACATATAAAGATGGATCATATGTGGGTATGGTTGTTATTAGAGGAAGGAACAAGGAAAATGATACTAAATATAGGAGTAAGTCATGATCTAAATTAAAGGCTAAAGTTATTTGATACTTTAACTATAAAGAAAAAGGACACTTTAATAAAGATTATCCACAATGAATGAATGGAAATGAAAAAAGCAAAACAAATAGAAAAGCAAGTGTTGTTGTAGTCTAGAAGAGTTCCAATAAGAGGATAAAAGAGACAATCATATCTTGTCTATAAGTAATTATGATTCTAAAATTTGGTGGGTGATATAAATCGACGCATCTTATTATATGATTTTCAATAAGGGCTAGTTATATTTTCTAAAAGAATGAAAATGATATTATCAATAAGATGATGATGAAGAGCATATTGTCAAAGGTAGTGGTTTAGGGTAGATGAAAATGCATGATTGAATTATTAGAACATTGGATGCTGAGCATTTTTTTAGCTTTAGAAGAATCTAATTTTATGTAGATATTTTAATGGTCAAGGGTATAAGTTTTATTAGTGATAGGAAGCTCAATGTAGTAAAAGGTGCATTGACTGTGAAGAAAATAAAATTATAGCCTAGCATTTATGTCTTAATAAGAAAGACAATAATGAGATTGATATTTGATTCTCAATCATCAAGATAGAGCGATCGTCATATGAAGTTACACTATCACAAATTAGTTCATATAAGTGAGCAAGGACTTGAGATATTGAGTAAGAAAGGGTTATTAAATAAAGTGATTAGGAAGATGAAGTTATGTAAGCCTTATATTCTTGATAAGTAGCATAAGTTCAAATTCAGTTTCGATAAGCAACCTTCCACTGGTATCCTTGATTATATTCACTCAGATTTATAAAGCCAATTCCAATTCAATCTCATGGAAGATATAATTATTTGTTCACATTTACTGATGATTACTTGAGAAAAGTATTGATGTATTATATAAAATTGAATGATAAAATGTTTAGAAAGTTTAAAAAGTGCAAGACTACACTTAAAAAATGTATCAGAAGATAGGTCAAGATGCTTAGAAGGGGTAATGGCATGGAATTATATAATAACTCAATTAATGAGTTTTATAAGAAGGAAGGTATAACAAGGCACCACATTGTTCTTCACACACCACAGTAAAATGGAGTTACATAACAGGTGAACTAAATACTTTGGTTATGTTTGGTTAGAGGTTTATTAATGGAATGAAATGAAATGGGATGGAAGAGGAGGGTTTCCTATTACATCTCATTCCATTCTAAAATGAAAAACCTTCAATTTGGAAAGTTTAAGATGGAATGTAAAATAATAAATAACTTTACAATATATTACATTGTAAACCTTTCATCCAAACAACATTTCACTATATTATATTATGAACCCTTCCATCTCTCTCAAACAATAACTTTATAATATTACATCCATTTACATTCCATTCTATTATAAACCATTCTATTTCATCAAAAACATTACGTCTAACCAAACATAGTCTTATGCAACATGCTTAATATTTGTAGTTAAATGTTAAACTTTCAAAGCAGTTTTATGCTAAGACAGTTAATATTATTGCTTATTTGGTGAATAGATCTCTATCAACTATAATAGATTACATGACTCCTCAAGAGATTTAGTATGATACTCCCTTGATTATTCTGGCCTAGTAATATGCCTACATATACTCATGCTAATGAAGGTAAACTGGAACCTAAGAAAATTAAGTGTTTATTTCTAGGGTATACTAGAGTTAAAGGGTGTATACTATAGTATACTAAAAATGATAGAACTTTAAAGTTTGTGATCAAATGAGATGCTACTTTTGTTGAATATGTTTTGTTTAGCCAAATGGAGGGGCTTGGGGATTTTAAAGGAAAAAAGGATCAAGGTGATAACTATAAGTAGAGATTGAAATTAAAACTCCAAGTAGGATAGTGGTAAATAAGTCCTCAAATGTTAGGAGGAACAATCTACACAAGTATATCAATAAAGAGGATAAGTAGAGAATGGGGAAATTTGTTACGTATTTAGCTTGTGTTGATGTTAGTGCACTACCTAGTTCAAACGTCAAGAACGATTAGATAAAATAAGTTCCTTATTAAAGTATAGTTAGGAGTTTGATGTATGCCATAATACGCATAAGATCATATTTAATATATGCAATTAATGTAGTAAGCAGGTTTATAAGTAATCATAGGAAAGCTTGTTAAGAAGCTATTAAGTGGATTATGCGATACTTGAGAGGTATGAGCAATATTTTCTTGTTATAGTTCTTGTGGTTCAACAAGTGGTGTTGTTGGTTATACAAATTTTGATTATAGTATAATCTTTTGAGAAGGAGATTAATGTCATATTATATCTTTACCCTATTTGAATGTGTGATCAGTTGGAAAGCAACACTTCAATCACTAGTTGCCTTGTTTACATCACAAGAGGAACACGTGCCATTGATAGAAGGGATTAAAGAAGTTATATGGTTGCATGATCTTATTGATAGTTTGGATATAGATATGCAAAACTCTATTGTTTACTATAACAATCATGATGCACTAAGTTTTGCTAAAGTTCCTGTCTATCATGAGAGATTAAAGCATATGAACGTCAGATTGAATTTTAGCTTGGATGTCATTAAGGATGATATATTTTCCATATAAAAGATATCTACAATTGAGAACCTGATAGATATGTTGGCAGAGTCATTTCTTACGGAGAAGTTCAAACATAACTTAGACTTGGTATATCTTCACATAGCTTGAAGTCCTTAGGAGCTTGTGTGATTGGGCTAATTCTTAGTTAGATTTTTTAAAATTCTAGCTAAAGTGGAGAATTGCAACATGTGCTTTAAATTTTGATGGAAATAGACTTCCACTGACCTTAAACATTTGTGGAAACAAAAATTAACTAACATTAAGCATTTGTGGAAATAAAGGTTTATTGATTTTAAACGTGTGTGAAAATAAACTTTTATTGTACTTAGGATTCTTACATATATTCTCAGTTTATAAGTATCTTGTTAAGAATTTTCCAAGTTGTTGTAGTTTTTATACTTATCCATAAATTGTCTTTCTTGTAGTAATAAAAGAAAGTATAAAAGATATGGATTGCCTTTTGTACGAGACATGATAGATTGTAGCATCAAAACTAGGATAAAAGTGATTGAAGTACTTGGTTGATTATTAGCAGGCCTGCCGATCCAAAAAGGTCTTATGATGCTTTTTTTTAATTAAAAAAAAGCATCATTCTTTTAAACTTTTATTAAAAAAATGATAAAATATATGTAGTATAAGGGATTACATATTGATCAATCAAATGTTACTGATATTGCAACTCAATCCAAGTCTTAAATATGATTTAATCTAATTGGCCATAAATAAACTAAAAATTTAAGATAATTATAATAAATTATTATTTTAGAAAAAGTTTAATTAGTATTTAAGAATTGACTTAGATCATTATGTTATTAACATTTGATTAATTCATATATGATGTTTACGCCACATATTTTTTATGTTTATTTTTAGTAAAAGTAAAAAAAATATTTTTTCAGAAAATTTAAAGATTATTTTTTTATAAATTATTTAAACTAAAAAAAGGACGGTATTTTTATCCTAAAAAACTTTATCTTCTTACTTGTAAATCACCTATTAATTTGTACTTTTAGTTGCCTTTTCTTTCTATATAAGTCAATACAGAGCAAATGAGCAATTGGCATCCCTATCACGAAATTATTGTCCTCGTTACTAATATTAAAAATAAAAAATTGGACGCACGCTAATAAGTCAGGGTGTCCATATATATACGTATATAAATGGCAATAAAATTGACTAGACCATGGACTTGGACTTTATCACGAGGCAGTGGCTTACGTAAATTCTTCAGACCAGCAAATATATTTACACAAAACGACCCACCTTTGGTTCCCGGAAATCACCTTTCATTTGATGAAATTAATCGTATTGAACGAGTCTTATATAAGTACAAAATGGTTCAAGCACCATACTAATTCCAATTTATATCGATGACAAAAGTAAAGGTACTTCTCATTTGTTCTTTTTTTTTTAATTGTAACATTAAATTGGTTTAGATTAGAAAAACTGGATTCTGCCAAGTGGTTTCAACAACCATATGATCCCAGGAATTGTTACGTCAACCGTTATCTACTTGAGAAAAAACAAACTTTGATTTCTCTGTTTACCGGACTACGTTAGAGTCTATTAGTCTAACCCACATCTATTTGGAACCTCAAGAGACCGTAATAACGTCTAGTCACGACCTTCAAATTTCCAATTTCTCCTTTTTAGTTGTATTAATGTTTAAAATTTTTATTATTTTGAATTAATTAAAAGCATTTTATACTATTAGAGGTAATGAAACATAATATTATACTAATTTTATTCAACTAATTTAATACAAAATACTTATATAACTATTCGTAACAAACAAAAAGATTTACATACTCCACTAATAAATGAAAAGTTATTCCCACACACGGATCGGTTAATGGAATCACAGTCATACATAATGTCAAACTGTATGACTCTGATTCCATATACTATCCGCCCACCAGAGCAAAAAGGTCAAATTTAGTCCAAATAACTAATATTAATCAAATTCAATTCCATCTGATATATATCAAGAGTCGGAACTCTTATTTCACGTAAGTAGAGTTTAGTCAAGAAAGTTGAAATCAATTACGGAATCATTACCAAAAATACCCATATATCCTACCCCATTTCCCATCAACTTCTCTTCCTATCACAGAAACATAACATGAACATTAAGCCCGGATCCACTGCTCATTACCCTAGTTGGGCATACAACTAAACGAGGGTATTAGAGCACGATACAAAAAAGGCAAGTAGCAGCCTCCTGATGCAGTCTTTTATTAAGTTTTAAAATTGTTGCTAATATTCATTAGCGATGATTTATAGTCGTCATTGAAAACATCGTCAAATCTCCGTAGCAGAAAATTATACGCGACGTTTTTCCCTAATCGTTGCTATTACTTTTTTCTATGCTTTATTTTCGTAGAAAAAACTATAGACAATGTTTTGAGAAATTGTCCTCAATAAGTTTCGGCTATGCTTAGTTCTCGTATCTAAAGATTATTAGATACGCTTTCATAAACATAGCTTTCCATAAACGTAACCAAAAGTTTTTAGTTGCATTTTAAAAAATGTAGTCAAAAGTTTTTAGCTATGTTTTGTAAAAGGTAGTCAAAATTTTAATATATATTTTAGCTAAATGTTATACAATGTTAATTATAATTTTTTGTGACATTTTAAATCCATATTGTTGCATATAATATTTATATTTTAATATTTTTAATTTATTATACAAAAATATAATACAAAAATAATTGAAAATTTGAAGCATTGTATATACAAAATAAAATATTATTAAATTTGATCGTGTCCAAGATTTTAATTACAACTTAAAAAATACTTATATACAAAATAATAAAAAATACAAAGATTAGTTTAATCACTCAAGCTCATTTTCATCTTTATTGCTTACATAATTCAGGCCAAGTAATTTACTTAGGTATTTTTCATAATTTTTTAGGTAACTTATTTTCCTCTTCAAAACGTTGAACGTACGTTGATCTTGATAAAGATGAAGTAGTTGACCTAGAGCTAAAGTCAAGACCTTTAATGTATCTAGATGGTGTACTAAGTACTTGTTATAAATGCCTTTTAAATTTGGCTCATTTTTTGTCAGACATTAATGTTTGTAACAGCTCCTGTATCTTATTATAAAACTTAAAAAACAAAATCAATATTTAATGCAAATATTATTAGTTAGTACTACTTAAATAACTAAACTTAAAATTTAAACAAATTTTATACTTACATAGTTATTATACGCTTCTTCAGACATCCATCCTTGACCTTCCTTATAATGAGTGAGTTTGTAGAGTGTGATTATATCACACTCTTTTCTATGTGGTTCCTTCTCATTATGTTTTAAGAAGAAAAAAAACAATGCAGAATAAATAAGATAGTATTTATTGATGTAATTATAACTTGCCAAGAAATTACATGTTCATTTCCCATGACAACAAATAATTTAAAGACTTGATTGTGAAGAGTTCTCATTTTTTCTCTATTCAGCTTGGCCTTCTCACACTTTTCCTAAATAAAGAAAACACTAAATTGTTAAATCGTGTAACAAGATTAATGGAAACAAATTTAAATGGAAAGAAAAAAAACCTTAACGTTAAGAGATGACCAATAATCACACAAGTTGCTCCAATTTTCTAGAGACATTCGTTCCTGAACATGTCTCCTTGTCCCTACATCCAAAGGAAAAGATTTGTCATACTGATGCAGTCGATAACGATAATCCTTGATCCTTTGTTTCAACGGTGATGTGACATAGTTTGAAACAACAAGGTTGTCCATATCGACGATATTCAATTTCATCTGTGAACAACAACTAAATGTGTAATTAATCTTAAAATAAGTGAAACAATATTGGATATAATTAAATAAATTGAAAATTTACCACAACTTTATTCAAATCATTTTCAAGCAAGTTGTCTTCCTTCCATTCCTTAGCATGCTTTAGGTAAGGTAATTATGTTCTCGTAATAATCTCTAATTTACTTGACAATTTTACATATTGGATCTTGTCTCCAGGACAACCTTACGAAGTATTAATATGTATTGACAACTTGTTATTCATTGCAACATTCATTTGTTGCTTTCACAACCTCTAGACTCCTTTTTAATATTGATATTGGAACCTAACATCAAATAAAAAATGATAAGAAAATACATATTACACATATAGATATATATTTGGCCATAAGTTTATTTGTAGGTGTTAAAGATTAACAAACCTACAGTCCCTTTGTACTAGTTAAGGCAGATGGAGGTTATTGT
Organism: Erythroxylum dillonii; assembly: GCA_032467995.1. Taxonomy (NCBI): domain Eukaryota; kingdom Viridiplantae; phylum Streptophyta; class Magnoliopsida; order Malpighiales; family Erythroxylaceae; genus Erythroxylum; species Erythroxylum dillonii. The sequence continues at coordinate 13,607,822 of JANKYE010000013.1, read as the reverse complement.
TGACTTGCTTCATTGGTGGATGAGATCAATTGTTATTGATGGCTATGATTTGATTGATTTAGTTATTGTTGGGTAGGAACAATTTGGATACTTGCCACCTTCTTTCCTTTGTTTCTACCACGTGTCATTATATTGGATATCTATAAATCAAACGTCAACAATCTGCATTAACATAACTCAAATATCAACAATCTACATTAACATAACAAAAACATTAACAATCCACATTAGCATAACTCAATCATTAATAATCAACATTAACATAACTCAATCATCAACAATTCACATTAACATAACTCAGTCATCAACAATTCGTGTTAACATAAATTAAACATCAACAATACGCATTAACATAAGTCAAACATCAACAATCCGCATTAACATAAATATTACCAACATTACATTTCAAATAATATAAGGAACACTTTTATTACCTTTAATTATCATGATCAAGATCTTGATAATTATCATCATTACTTGCACTATGATTTGACTCTTCATTACTATTATATTCGTCCAAAGTATAATCATTGTCACATAATTCATCCTTGATATAGTATTCATTTCTTTTTAGGACAATATTAGCTTGTACTTCATTTTCTTGTAGTATATTGTGATCATCCTAAGAAAATGACGATTCTGTATTTAATATAATACACTTGTTCAATGTCAATATGAACATACACTGACGTTATTTGAACTTACAAGAATTAGGCATACACTAACGTTACTATATTTGTTAATAAGTCTGAACATATTACTATTAATAAAATGCTACTATTGTGTCATTTTTCAAAACATCAAAGGGTTATAAATAGTATGCTAGTGGGGCTATAAACTTAATATAAGTAAGAAAAAGGATAGAAGACTCTCCAATTAGAAGAGAGTAAGTAGAAAAAAAACATCAGATAATAATAACAAAAAGGTAATAAAAAAGCTTATTATTTATTATTCAATATAAATAAAAATTTAAAAATGTTTAACATAAGTGACAAAAAGGAAAGAAGATGAGAGCTTGGTGGAGAGCTAATTGTTCCATTGTAAAACATATAGAAGGAAAAATGAATTGAAAATAATCGTATTAAAAGTTAAGATTCTTCACATACTAAGGGTTATAATTTACTTTTTATATTAGCATTTTAATATCTTCATATTTATAGAGAAAATGCTCCATAAACATATTGATTTCAATATTTTTTATAGCCAAATAATTGACATCCCGTTTTTAAGATTAATTGGTTAATAAACACTAATGTAAAATGAACTTTTAACATAATAAACTTAAATCTTCCTCTAAAGTACATATCATGATTTGTTAACAAGGCTAAATTTATTAATAGAAACATAACCATTGCTTCATTTTTTAAGCTCTTATATTAGGAAGCTCTTATATAAGCATAAACAAGCAAACACGTTAAGAAGCAATTCCATAAGGGCACTAAATACCCATCATGTCCTAACAAAATTAGCCAAGAAATATAGACCTTTGAAGCATCTTCGACTTGGCGAAGTTACCACCATTGTTATTTCTTTTGTAGAACTTGCAAAAGAAGTCATGAAGAGTCATGATTCCATCTTCGCAACAAGGCCCAATATATTTTCTGTGAGTATTTTAACTTATGGTTAAAATATATATGATATGCATTCAATTCAAACCCAATAACATACTACTAATTTATCAAAACAATTGAAACAAAAGTAAAAAAAAAACTATAGCAGAATTTTTATCAAACATGTTATTGGTAGTACTCAAACAAGCTTCCTAATCTATATTCGGCTTCAATCAACCATTTATGGACGCATTACCCATCTCACCATCTTCATTGTTATCACAAAACACATTCACCATCAACCAAAACCATAACACACACGGAGAGATCATAAAACCCAACAGAAAACAACACCGAAATAAAACAATGTCACTATTACCATAAAAACTAGAGTGCAAAGGATGGACCACTTACCTTAACTGACGATTAAACATAGATGATGACGAAGACAAAGAAATGAAGAAGACGATGACAGAGATGGAAGAATCAGGACGCATAGGAAGAAATGACTAAGGAAGGCTTGGCTCCTTTCTTTTAAAATGAAACAACAAACGACGTCGTTTTCGTGTAAGTTTTTAAAATGTTGTAACATTTGGCGACGATATCAGAAAACATCATCAAATGTTCCAAAATTAGAGACGATTACCAAAATTGTCACCAATTGTTAAATAATTGGCAATGATTTTCGGCAATTGTAGCTAATATAGACCGCCATTTAGCGACGATCTCATGGAAATAAATAGAGTTTTGTGACACTAAATAAAATTGTCAAATAATATATTTTAAAAGAGATTAATAAAAAGTATAAATTTATGTAATATAAATTTATTTTTTGTTTTTACTTTTTAGTTTTATAAATTTTTTTGAATGACATTGTTGTTAACTAAAATTAATTTTCAAACTTACAATCATTGTCAATAATATTAATTTTGATTTTTAAGAAAATGATATTAATATTTAATATTGATTTCTATTTTTCTATATTGCAATTATTTTTAATTATATTGCAATAAATATAATG
>JANKYE010000013.1:13494130-13506418 GCA_032467995.1 Erythroxylum dillonii | reverse complement strand
AGAGGTTGGATTTCGGAAACGGGATCCAACAGATATGCTCGGGTTAGTTGGTTGTTCGTAAGAGGTTGGACATCCGAGTATGGGTTCCAACACTCAATATGAATTATTAAAAAAAACATGAATCTGGTTTCTGAATTCTTTTCTAGGTTTTAGATTCTTTTCTGAATTCTGAGTTCTTTCTAAATTATGGGTTCTTTCTGAATTCTTGTTTCTGTCTAAATTCTGGTTTCTTTCCTTGGTAAAGTTCTACTGGATTCTAATTCTGAGCTTTCTCATTTCTAAGTTCTGATTTTTCTGAATTTCATAGGAAGAGACAGAGGCATGATAGTACGACATATCTCCCCTTTTCTAATTATAGACAAGGTTGGCCTACCCTTGCCCCTGGAGACCTACCCTCTCCAGATAGGATCCAAATCTAACCCATCACCGGCGGGTTACCAATGTGAACATGGTCTAATAATATACTCCATCAGCTAGGTGTTCTGTGAACTCATCAGTCATGGCTAACAAGAAAACATGATTCATCAAAGAATTGCAATTAATAGGTTCAACATAACAAGGGAACCAGAAGATGCAAAGAATCTGATTATTATCTGGTCAGTCTAGCATACAACATGCTAGACTCAACTACATGGAGTCATATGTCAAATAAGTCATATAGGTTCGAGAACAATTCAAGAAGCCGCAAGATAAAAGAAAAGGATTACTACAGAAGTATAGTAGCATGATTATACTCACCTTGACTATCTCAGGGGTTCTGACTTCTTTTCAAATTTTTTAAAATTTGAGAGGTACTAGGTATGACTTCTAGTCCTATTCCTTGCCTGCTTTTAGAAGCTATTGGGTAACATGTATGAAAATTGCATATACCCACATTAGTCATTCTCACATAAACCTCATTTCTTAACATACATCATTAAAAATTTATATTTTATTCACTAAGCCATCAGCATAGATCCCATTCATGAAGGCATAACTTTTTATACATAGGTCCAATGTTTTTCAAACTTTCCAGACCTCTAGCTAACATAAAAATTCACATTTTTTCTTTTATGATGATATTCTAATTCGGTCATTAAGGAAATCCAAAACTCCCATTTACAATCAGCCTTAATATTCAGTCATGAGTTGGACCCTTACTGTCTCAAAACCTTATAACTTATTCCTTTCTCATCAAATTAAGGTGATTCAAAACTTCTTTTTCAATAGACTCATATGGCTATCACATATCCAAATATGGCTAAAAATGATGTAATTTGGATTTATTGTGATTTTTATAAACCTGACCTGTTTCTGTTCTCTTCTGTGTCACTAAGGTTAGTAACACCCTTCACCTATTCAGCCATATCTCACAGAATACACATCCAATTAAAATTTACTTTGTACAAAACTTAGATGACACATTTTTTAGCATTTCGTAAGAAGAACTCATCATCCAATTCTAGCTCTAAAGTCTTTAAAAAATTAATTTTCATTTCTGGTTTCAATCCCCCTGGTATTCTAAACCAGTTTCAATTTGGGGGCCCTTTCATTTCTTTGCCTCATCCTAAAATCATGAACAACATCAGGGATACAGTAGACATTTGTATCTACAACTTCTATGTTTTGAGTTCCAAGTGCACACTATAAGCAGCTCAAAAAAAAATATAAAGAGGACCTACGAATCTGTCTCCATTGACAGCTTAAACTCCAAAACCCTAGGTTTTGATTTAGCCCCCAAATCACCATAAAAATGAAATTTCTTCATGTTAATGTGTCATTCGACATCAAAGAATAAGAACCCATCATCAAAATCATCAAACCCATACATTCCATCAAATGGTTTTCAAAAGAAGAGAGAAAAACTAAGCTTCAATCGATAGAACTAAGTGTCGGGATTAAGGCTTACCGTTTTGTACTAACCGAATAGCTTGATTCTCCTTCCCATCCTTATTACAAGGGTTTAAAAGCTTGAGACAGAACTTCCATGGAGATTTTCGAGGGTTACAGAGAAGGAAGAGGACAAGGTTTTGTCTTTTTTCTAACTAGCTTCTTTTATAAGCCTTTTGGTCCATTATTTACAAAAATGTCACTCTTGTACTAGTTCTTAAACATACGCTCGTACAATTTCCTGTGACCACTGAAAAAGTGACATGCAGCATTAATTTGATGTCACCAAAAATTATTATTCACTGTTTCGTGGTTTTAATGACATTAGTCTCAAATACCGATTTATTTTGGTGTATCGGGTAAACTAGAAACCGGGTGTTACAGGCACAGACCCAAACATCACTCAAGATTTCGAGTACGTGTCTGACAAGGGTGGGGTGTTATACTGTATTTCTCTAATTTGCTTTAGAACTTCATTTTATGCCACATTTTCATCTAAAATTTTCTCTGTTTGGTTTAAGAAGGTAATTATAACCTGTAAATGCACTTGGAGCAAATTAAGTACCAAATATATAATAAGACTATAAAATATCAAGCAAAATACATTAAATATGGGTGAATAAATATAGTCAAATATGCATCTATCAAGGATCCCAATAAAGAAACTATTGAGGAGTTATGGACAGTAATTATTAATTATGGAGGGATCCTACTTCCCACAAAGCAAACTTTCAGAGTTAATAAAAAATCCTGAAGATTTTCATATTGCTTATTATATTGCTAGTTTGTTATTAAATACGTATTAGTGGATTTACATAGCTCTATTAACTTGATGCATTATGTTCTTATTATCATATAGCATGTGTCCTATTTGTAATCTAGTTAACCCTTATATAAGAAAATTGGTGGAACCAACCTATTGATTATAGATCTAGCTTGAAGGAGGGCTTGATGACAAGTCTAGGGAAAAGAGTTATAAAGAAGCACTAATTAGGAGGCAACCCAATATTTAGGTATTATTATTTTAATTAAGTAGTTTGTAGGATTTTTATTACTAGTTCAGTTAATTTCATAATCCTAATTTTATGGTTCTAATTTTTTTACTTAAGATTTAATGAAGATTCATGGGCTATAAAGGCAACATCACCCTAGTTCTTGAGAGTAAAAAAGATTTTATCAGCACTGGATGGATGTTGATGACATTGGACAATCATAAAAAAATTATTATCAGGAGAGTACTAGTTATCCTTACCGCCTACCATTATTTTTCTTTTATTCTTACATGTTTTATACATTAAGAACAATGTATAACTTAAGTGTGGAAAAAGCATTTAGTAGCCAAGCTTGTTAGCATTTGCTATAATTATCATAAGAATGAATAACTTGGGAAATGTTTTAAAAGAGATTGTTAATCAAGATGATTCATTATAAGTTTGGTTATGATTATGATTTGATTTGTTTAGGTAAATGGTTCTGAGTTTTGATGATTAAGTTGATTTAGCCTCTTAACTTTGAGAATGGATACTTGATTTGTGTTATGATATTTTATATATAGTTTGTCATATATTGAATTAAATATAAATTATTTTTTAGCACTGTCATTACCCTGTATGTAAAAATGGAAAGAAAAAAATAGTATACGAATATAAGAGCATAAATAATTTCACTCTGCTAGCTTTGTACCAATAAAAGGATCAAAGTTAAAGAGTGGTGCTAGTAGATATTTGATATAGTGACCTAGTTAAGTAACTATGAGTGTTCATGACAAAGCATTTACTCTCACATCAAAAGGCCAATTGATTTTTCAAACAAGCTTTTAAATGCTCCTATTTTGTTTAGTTTTAGTGTTTTTTTAATAAGGGATATGAAAAAAGTGTCTAAAGGTTTTATAAATTTTCATATGTATGTTCACTTTATGCATTTAGTGGAATGACATGAATTGAGTTGAAATTTTAATAATTATGGAGTGAATTGGATTGATTTTTAATTTGATACAAGTATTAAGTGTTTAATAATTCAATAAAATTTGCAATTGAACAAATAATGGAAAATTTTAATGGATATCTTTGATTTTTTAATGACTCCTAGAATGATCTGTTACTGAGTTGAGAGTAATGAAATTGATTTACTTTAGAACAAGCAAATGCTTAACTGTAGAGGAGTTTGATAAATGATTAATAGACCATATTTTTAGACATTATCTTTGAATAGATGGCATTAAGACTTTAGATGTCCAATTTTCCTATATTAAAACAAAAAATATTATTTAATTTGTGTTTTAAATCTACTTTACCACCTTTGAAGTCCTTTCTTTTAAATAAGTTTTCTATTAAAAAAGTTTTTTATTTTTTTAGAACTTAGGAAAATATCTTCCTTATTGCTTTCACTAGTTGTTGTCTCTTCTTCTTAACTTGATTACTCTTTCTCTCTTGTTGGAGCCATTTTCTCTTCTTATTGAATCTTATTATGTCTCATTTCATAGGTGAGTAGTGATCTAATAAGTTCCTCCATTGGTAGCACATTTAAGTCTTTTACTTATTTGGTTGCTATCACCTTGGCTTCCTAATACTTTGTAAGAGACTTAAATAATTTCCTCATCATTTCAGCATTAGTATATATCTTTTCTAGGAATTTAAGAGCATAGATAATATAAAATGAATCTATAGTATATACTAGATATGTTTTCATCATTATTAATTTGAAACATTTTATTTTGATATGTTACCATGCTTACTTTGTTGTCCCTTACTTGCTTTGTTGCCTTATATGTAACTTCTAAAGTATGCCAAATTTTATTAGCCACTTTACATATAGAGACTTTACTGAATATATTTCTTTTTAATGTACTATCAGTCTAGGGAGGCCCGATAGTACACAGCCTTACCCCTATCTAGTAGAGAGATTGTTTCCAATAGAACCATGTGTAATGTGTCATACAAATACTAAAAAATTATAAATGGATGTGTATACATATACAAAAAATAAATATATAAATAAATCAATCAAATAAAAATAAAATAAAAAGTTAATAAACAAACTAAATACAAAAATATAAAATACAAAAGATAAAATAAATAATAAAGATATTGAATAATCATAATAATAAAAAAAAGGTACGGCAATACAAAATAATGTACATATAGGACATGTCAAAGCTTAGCAATACATCGTAAGATGAAAATACAAATTAGAAAAGAACCATACAAGAGTAACTCTAACTAGACCCAAAGTTAAAATAAATATACCGACCAAAAATACTCATACAGGAGTAACTTCTATCAATTTCATCCATTAGGAATAATTTATTCTAGTTTTCCAATACAGATAATCATTTTTCTCAAAGATAGAAGCTCTAATAATATTTTTGCCATCTTGGTTAAATGAAGATGTAGATACACCTAGATATGCTGTGAAGATAATTTTAAATTTTCAAAAAATTATATAAAAAAACTTGTTTTGATACCACTTGTTGGTCCCTAATGTCACTTAAGAGGAGAGTGAATTAGATAAGTCAATTTTAAGAACATTTTTAGATCTTAAGGCACAAGCATAAAAGATTTCCAATTGAATGATGAAATGTAATGGTAATTTAGAAAATCTCATTCAATGAAAAGTATAAGGAAGGAAGGTTGAGGAGGAGGAAGAAGAAGAGGGGATGGAGGTGGTTAGGGAAGAATTAACGGAGGAACCAAATAAGGAAACTACTAAGGAGGCATTGATGGCTGTAAGGTTTCGATCATGCATCTCATACATAATATATATCAAATATACACAACGATAAATAAAACAAAACCTCAAAAAATAGATCTATTCATGCATATAGATATAGAAAACAAAAAACATGAAATGTAAGATGTTTACATACCTTTCCAATGACCTCCTTCATTCTTTAATCTTCTTCTGCATTGGGTTGTCGTAAACCACAACAATCAACGTAGACCATCTCTAATGAAATCTAAACAAAGTTAAAAGGATGAAACGTCACTAGGAGATGGCTAAAATTCTTTCTTTATGCTAGCAAAGACAAAAACTCTTGTGAGAGATAGAGAGAAAAGGAGTGTGTGTGTAAGAAAGAACCTTTCTTTTTACTTGTGTCTTATATAAGATGCACAAGAATCATCTCTATTTTCTACACTATTTGGCCTTCCGTAACCCCCATCACCAAAGGAGAGTTATGGGAAGTTAATGGTAATGAATAGCATGCATTAATGGAAGTTATGGGAAGTTAATGACCACGATAGCATGCATTAATGGAAGTTATGGGAAGTTAATGACTGAATAACATGCATTAATGGAAGTTTTGGGAAGTTAATGACCAAATTGGTAGCCAACAACATTTGTTTCTAATCCATTCCATGCAACATTTTCTACCATTATCACATCATGATACAATCCTAAAACACTCTCTCATATTTTATTCATCCTCTAGATCTTTTATATGTGTGACCCATTAGGTTCCCGGTTATGTTGGCCACTTGAATTAATACTTAGTTCAAGTAAGTCAAGAGTGGTATCTAGCAACATGTCATGACCTCCAATTGACCAAAAAGTTAGTGATCTGACTATGAACCCTTCTATACATAATGTTGCCATATAATTTGTCCTTTCACCATTTATACCCCACTTGGTTCAGAGTACGGTCAAAGTGTCAACTTCCACTAGACTGACTATGTCACATCTAGTCTATGTGATATTAGATCTTGTCCTAAGGATGACATTACTCTATTTATCATTGAAGACTCTCTTCATGACATATATTTGCTCTGGCTAAAGACTCCTAAGTAACGACCCCAACAAAAGGCCATGGGTGTCATCTTCTTCTATCAGGAGTGGTGAATACTTTATTGGTCACTCAATTACCTCCGAATAACTCAAGTTGTTACTCAATCACCATCCTATGAGTAACTCCTAAAAGGCACCGATGGATAGAGTCAAAGTAAAAGATCAGTATCTGAGATATCCATGAGTACCTAAAGTCAAAGGATACTTACACCATTGTTATGATGAGATTATCATTGAAACTATAATAGAATATCCATATGATTGCCTCATAGGTAGGTAAATCCTTTGCACTTACTACCCTTAGTAAGCATCCATATATTAACTCTAAACAACTCATATCTACAGCTTATGAAATCTACTACTTGATCCAATCAAGGAGTATAAAATGTGTTAGTCTATTCGGATTAATGTTATCCCATCTTATTAATCCTATGACTAGGGAAAGTTTAGATACTAATGTTATTACACATAATAGGAATCTGATTATCATGATCTCATCATGATTTCCTCCATGCTATGTTTTGTATCAAGGACTTAATTAAATCAATTTAAGATCAACATCAAATCTATAAATGTATGAACACCGAAATAATGAAAAATGCCTTTATTAATTATAAAATGATTTGTACAATAAGTGTTGAAGGTGATTGCCTTTAGATCACTTCTCTAACAAACTCCCACTTGTACTAAAACCGATCGCCTTGATATCTAAAACCATAGGCGTGTACATATGAAACAAAACTCGTTTGCGAAATAGGCTTAGTCAATCGATTACCTATATTCTGATCAGTAGGAACAATCTCTATCTTGACATCATTTCTACTAATGATTTCTTTAATCTAATGGCAGCACCTGAGTTAATTCCTTTGCTTGTACTATAGCCTTGTTCTTGTCACAATATAACTACACTGGGTCAGTGATGCTCAAAACCACACCAAGTTCCATAATGAACTTCTTGATCGAAACTGCTTCTTTTTCCTCTTTTGAAGCTGCAGTGTACTCCACCTCTATTATTGAATCTGCAATGATCTCTAGTTTGGAACTTTTCCAACTAACTGCACCATCGTTCAATGTGAATACATATCTAGACAAGGATCTAAGGTCATCCTTATCAGGTTAGAAACTTGCATCAATATAATCGCTTACCATAAGATCACCTTCTTCATATACCAAGAATAAATCTTTAGTTCTTCTCAGATACCGAAGGATATTCTTGACAACCACCCAATGACCCTCGCCAGGGTTTGACTGGTATTTTCTTGTAACATATAGAGCATATGATAGATCGGGTCTAGTACATAACATAACATGCATGATTGATCCTATAGCCGAAGCATAAGGAATCAAACTCATGCGAGTCCTCTCATCTTGTGTCTTTGGACATATAGATTTAGAGAGTGTAATATCATGTACCTTGGGAAGATAACCTCTTTTGGACTACTCCATGCTAAACCTCTTTAACATCTTGTCTATGTATGTAGACTAAGAAAGACCAAGCAACCTCTTAAATCTATCTCTGTAGATCTTTATCTCCAAAATATAAGTTGCTTCTGCAAGGTTTTTCATAGATAAGTTCTTAGCTAACCAAATTTTGACTGATTACAAAACAAAGACATCATTTCCTATTAGCAATATGTCATCTACATACAGTGCAAGGAACACGATTGCACTCCCACTAACCTTCTTATACACACACGACTCATCTAGATTTTGTAAGAAACTGAACTCTTTGATTGTCTCATCAAATCAAATAGTCCAACTCCTAGATGCTTGCTTTAATCCATAAATAGACTTCTGAAGCTTGCATACCTTTTCTCCATTCATGGATATTAAAACATCAGGTTGTGTCGTATATGCATCCTTAGATAGATTTCCATTAAGGAAAGTCATCTTCATATCCATTTGCCATATCTCATAACCATAATGAGTAGCAATGACTAGGAGTATCCTAATGGATTTAAACATAGCTACTGGTCTAAACGTTTCACCATAGTCAACACTTTGCCTTTGATGATAACCTTTAGATACAAGCCTATCTTTATGGGTAACTACATTACCCTCCATGTCAGTTTTCTTTTTGAAAACACATTTTCACCCTATGGGTTTTATCCCTTCGAGTGGGTCAATCAAAGTCCGTACTTGGTTTTCATACATGGAATCATATTTGCATTTCATAGCTTGAATCCATTTGTCAGATTGTGAACTCTTCAGAACCTCTTCATAGGTAGTAGGCCCATCATCTTCTATAAGCAATAAGTCGTTAAGTTCACTTATAAGAAATCCGTATCTCTCAAGAACATGACGTATCCTACCTGGTTGAACTATTTTTTCATCTTCATGAACAATAGTCTTAGGTCCAGATAGTTGATCTGCATCTATTTGAGCATCTTGAACTTCCATAAGTTCAATTTTGTTCCCATTGTCTTCTTTTAGAAGAAATTCTTTCTTTAAAAAGACATTATGTTTCGAAATAACTACCTTTTTTTCAAAACATGGTAGAACTCATATCCTATAGTTTCCTTAGGATGTCTTACAAACAGACACTTGTTATATTTAACTCCAAGCTTAGCTAATTGAATCTGCTTCACATAAGCAATATAACCCAAACTTTCATATGAGAATGATAGGGTTTCTTTTTAGTCAATATTTCACATGGAGTAACATCAATTGACTTGGATAGGACTTTTTTAATATATAAATTGAAGTTTCGAGTCTATACCCCCAAAAGGATTTTAGTAAATTCACTAAACCCATCATAGACCTTACCATGTCCAACAAGGTTCGATTTCTCTTCTCAGTCACACCACTGTGTTGTGGCGTGTAAGGTAGAGTCCACTGGGACAATATTCCATTATCCCTTAGATAATCCAAAAACTCTTGGCTTAATTATTCACCACCTCGATCCGATTAAATTGATTTATTACTTCTCCCAAGTTCTTTTTTAACTTCATTTCTGAATTCTTTGAACATTTCAAAGTCTTCAGAATTGTATCTCATATGATACACATAACCATATCGAGAATGATCATCGATAAAGGCAATGAAGTATACGAAACCACCTTTAGCATGTATGGACATCTGTCCATATACATCAATATGTATTAGGTCTAAAATTCATCAGATGCCTTCTTCTGCTTCAAAGACTCCAGATAGGCCTTACAGTTTCTTTTCCAATGGCCATCCTTGCCACAGTGGAAGCAAGTTCCCTTCGAGGCAGTCTTGTTTGCTTTCTTGACACCTCCTTTAGGCCTTGCAGACTTCTTTTTCTTCGAACCGGAAGAGTCCACCAGCATCACAACCTTATCCTTGTAGATAGATGACTCACCTACTTTGAGCGTGTTGACCAGCTCGAGAATTGTGTTGGATATATTGTTCATCTGATAGTTAAATACAAATTGTGAGTAACTATCAGTTAAACACGTCATAATTAAGTCAATGCTTAATTCATGATCTAAAAGAAAACCCAAAAAGGTCAACCGCTCGTTGTAGTCATTCATCTTTAGTGCGTATTGCACTAAAGATGTCCCCTCAACCATCTTAGAGTGGAAGAGTAATCATGAAGTCTCGAACCTTTGAGACCTTGCTTGCTCATCAAAGAGCTCCCTAAGATGATAGACTATGGTATGAGCATCCATATCCTTGTGTTGATTTTACAGCTCCGGTGACATAGTGGCTAGCATAATACAACTAGCCATCTCGCTATCATCAAGAAGCTTCCTATATGCCCTCTGATCATCATCAAAAGCATCAGCAGCAGGGGGATCGGGAAGTGCTTCTTCCAAGACATAACCAAGCTTCTCGGGCTTGAGAACTATTCTCAAGTTCCTGAATATTAATTGAGAGATTGCAAATATGAAATTTCATTATCAGTTAGGGATATTAGTTAGGGTTAAATGTTTTGAGAGAGCAAAATCAAACCCTTTAAAAATCTAGGATTGACACCAATTGAATAAAAATTGGTTAAGGGAGTAAAATGATGATAAAGCGAATCCTATACTATCATAGTTGATCATCCTTGTTTTATTGTGGCTACCCATTTATTAAGTGGTTAAGTGCTCAATTTTGTTTGATTTCTTTAATTTTTGATTATTTCTTTTCATTCAAATCATATTTTAAAACCTTTGACAAAGTTAAGTTCACTTAGTTTTAGTTAATTTCTCATGGGATCGATACCTTAATTACTACAAATTTACAATTCATGTACTTCCAGATATTGAGAGTTTTATGTTAGGTAAAACTTTCTCAACATATATGCAGTTAGATATGCTATGAAGATAATTTCTTAGTTTTTTTATAAAAAGTTACAATAAAAAAGAGTTACTCTAATACCACTTATTGGTCCCTAATTGTTGGATCCCGTTTCCGGAACCCAACTCCTTTGCTTACTCATTCGTCTGTTGGACCCCGCTTGATTCCAGAGTTCAACGCTTGCTCTGAGAATCATGAAACGTGAGCATGCATATTAACTTGAAGGGTTCTTTCATTAGACCCTCTTTAGCCATCTTTTTTTTTCATACTCAAAACATCCCAAAAATTTACTCACAAAATTGTTCCATGGTGTTCTCATACAAATCAGTCACTATGCTTGAACTCAATTCTCCTACTTGTGAATATAATTTGGAAATCTTTAAATCATAATTTCAATTTGACTTCTTCGTAGAAATCATAGCTCTAGGTCTCTAGTTCACTTTAAAGAGAGAATCATCTCAATCGGAGCTATAAAGCTCAAGATATGCTTAAAAAGCTAAAATCTGCTCAAACCCTAATCATGCTCTTCTAACTGACCTCCCACTTACTTTAATGCAAACTTTCTCAAATCAACTCCAAATGATGCTAATTTTTATGGAGAGGTAGATAAATGTCTTAGAAATCCATTTCTTCAAGAATCACTTCATTTGGAGGTCGGATGAGGGAGTTATGATCAAAAGAATACACCAGACTTAAAACCCAAATTGATTTGAACCTCTCCTGGAGTGATCGCTATAACTTTCAATCTAGAAGTCGGATTGCTTTCGTTTTTGAATCATTAGAAAGTAGACTTCAAGAACCAAAACTTTCATGAAGACCACAAATCCTGATTCGGCCTCCAAGAGGGTCAATTTTGGCAATCTTTCCCGTGCACCATTTCACCCGAGAAAGTCCGTTAAACGGACTTCCATGTCCGTTTAATGGACATGGGCGATGAAAGGGGTCCTTTTTGACCCGAGAAGGTTCGTTAAACGGACTCTAAATTCGTTAAATGGACATGGGGCTTCCCAAAACCCCTCCAAACGTTCTTTCAAGCTTCCTACCACCATCTTAACATCATAAACACTTATAATCCTCATAATTTTCACTTCTTATCATGCAAAATCACTTCATAACCATTCAAACATCAAATTTATCTCATAAAACACTCAAATCTTGTCCCATTTGATTCATCAAAACCACAAATTCTCATCATACATCATAGCTGTCATGTTCATACACTCTATACAACATCATATCTTGTATCAATCATATCTCTTAACTCCAATATCCAAAAATTACAAACTTTATAGCGTCAAAAAGCTAAAAGGAACATCTACAACTTCTATGTAGACAACTTTGACCAGTTCTATCTAGATTTTTCCAGATTTTCCCTTGAAACAGTTCACA
>JANKYE010000013.1:13469414-13479548 GCA_032467995.1 Erythroxylum dillonii | reverse complement strand
TTCAATTATAAACATGAAACCCACCTGAGTTCCTTGCTTGGATACATGCTTAAAAGATGCCTCTCCTCTTGATCCTCGTGCCTTCCTTGATTCCCTTTATCAAATGTAAAATTTCCATTCAATTGGAATTCAAATTTGAGAACCTATAAAACACATGCACTAAGATAAATTCTAAAAACTCAAACTCTTCCAAAAGTCCAAACATTTGGGTCAATTTTCCATGATCACTCTGATCACGTAAATGACAAAATCTGATAATATTATCTTCTAGAAAATTGTTCTTCATTATCTTAAGTTTCTAATCACTCTAAAATCACTCAATTTGGTTCAGTACTCTAAAATTTATACCCAAAACATTTTTAAACTATTCTTGTATTAAAACAACATTCTACGCTCAACTTCCATCAAACAATTGAGATTCCTAAAAACTAAATTTGGAATTTATTCCTTCATACAATTTGTAGCCCTATGTCTCTAGTTTAGAATGAATTAAACATCACCTCATTTGGACATCTATAGAAAAAGTTATGCCTAAAATACCAAAGAATGTCTTTGTAGGAAAATAGGTTTCGCTGCGGCGAGGACAAAAGTTCGCCACGGTGAACGAGCCCAGAAACCTCCCGAAGACCTGTTTTTCGACATTCTTCATCCATATACTTCCCATCTTTCAAATATAACCCATCTTAACCCTAAAACATCATTCTTTCTTCATTTCTAAGCTCATTTCAATCCAATATCAATAACAAAACATCAAAACCTATTACATAACCCATTCCTCAACAACTTCCTACACATATTCACTTCACTTAATTTTCATTTAACCAAACAAGATGGAATCAGGCTCATACTTACTTGCTTTAGCCTCAAAGTCTTCAAAATCTTCAAGAATTCCAAAACCCTAAATTTTATCTTCTTCTCCTCTCTTCCACGATTTCTTCTTCAATTTCAAACAAAACAACCATTTCTTCTTTTTATACCCTTAATGAGTGTGCAATGTCCATTTTGCCCCATCCGTTAAGCTTTATGTCTTATACTCTTAGGTGAACTTCCAACAATGCCCTTCATTCATTCTTATAACATTAATGCTTCCATTCACTTAATCTATGTCATAAAATCTTACCAACATTAACATAATAATTACCTCCGCAAAATAATCCCTTGTGCATTTTTACCACTTTTAATACAACCAAACCATATAATAAATTCTACCAACATTTACATATCAAATAGCTCCAAAACTTTATCTATCAAACCTAATAATTCATTTAAATCATGTTTAATTCAAAAAAAATAATTCGGTGGCCAACAACTCTCCCCTTCTTAAAAAGAATTTCGTCCTCAAAATTCTTATCTGATTGATCAGGAGTGCAGGATGTTCCCCTATTTCTCATTTAAATTTATCACTCGAATATTTTCTTTCAATGATTGCAGTCAATAGGCTGACTCAGTCTTTCAATCCCTTATTTAGTCATTCACTTTCTTAACTAGTTCCTCATTATGGTTCAGATCACTCATAACTTTTCCACTTCCTGTGTCGATAAAACCAATATCATATCATATCAACATTTCCTTAATGTACTTAAGTATATCACATTTCGAGCTAAGACATCTTTTATCAGTGGCACTAACTTATAATAATTTCATATAAATCAATTCGTATTGGGCTTAGCGAATCCTTTTTCCTAACCTAAGCACACCTTGAACTTTATGTAAACAAACCTTGGCAAGGAGATACCCTTAAAGACAATTCATCTTTCACTTAATAATTCACATCACTTTAGTGTCAGTTCATGTAACTTTTATGTCAATCTCACTGTATTCCACGTCTTTGGCGTGGATTCACCTAATTCATTCATCTTTTTTGAATCACTTAATTTCTAATACTGATCGATTTCACTTATCAAAAACCTCTACAATCAATCTGACATTTAATCATTGTTAGGCCTTAATCATCACAATGCAAAAGCGAATGACTCTTTTTGTCATCTAACTCCTCATACAGTATTCTAAAGAAATCACTTTGATAACGATTGTGATGCTTAAAGTCAAATAGAACTATACATTGATCTCATGTTCCTATGAATCTCCAACTATAAACTTTAAGCATATCTCTGACAGTTAAGACCGTCGACAGTTTAAACATTCAGTCACTGATTTTACATAGCCATTACATGATGTTCCAGCTTATTCTTACTAGGATGTATAACTTAAGTCACCAATTGTACTTTACTAACAATCTCTTTGCTTAATCATTTATATCAGTACACATACTTCTTATTTCACTCACAAAGTATCATTTTTCTCCTATTCAAACTCAAAATTCGTATTCATTTTCGATTTCCTAGTACATACACTACGATTGAATTCTCCATTCAGTGCATCTGATTATAACTCTAACTTTACTAGTATAACACTCATTTATACAATCAAAATCCTTCAAATAATTCTATCTATTGCCTCAGTCTCGTATTCAATTCTTTCATCTCAGTATTCACCTAAAAAATTACGTGATCTGCATATTTCAAAATGTTTCTGTACTTATACTATTTCCAAACTTTAAGCACAATCACTATTATAACAAGTTTTGATTCATATATCAAATAATCATTGAGGTTTCAATTATCTCCATGCGTATGAAATCACTTTATCATGCTGCATTGGATTTTATCCTTATCTCTTATACAAATATCATTGTATCCTATAAAATCTCCAAATCCAGACAATACAATTAATATCGGTGTTATAATTCCTCGAAAATTCTCTTTACTTTCATCACTCATACAATTTACACATTTTTCCTTAATTATTCAAACCATTCTTCCCATCTTTTCGAATACATTTAACATGTCTTCAAATTTTTGCTTGGATCGCTTTAATCTTCAATACCATAGTACTGTCAGGGGTAATTGTTAACTCAAGCAATTATTATCAACTCCATGTTTTCCATAATGAGTTCTCATAATTCCTTAAGTAAGTTATTCCTCAATGAGCTAACACCATCTCACTTTATTTTCAATTTTCCAATTGACTTCCTTTCTCGAAGGGTTTTATCCAGAACCTACTTACACAAAATATAACGTGAACCTATATACTGCTCATATTAGCAGTCAAAGTCTCCTCAAATTCAGAAATCCACTCACATAGTTGGATCCTTTACATCAAACAAAAATACATACATTCTCAGTAGTATATTCTACCTCTTTTGCTCGAGTCTCCGCTAGAGATATGACTCTGAGATTTACTTTCGAATCATTACATATTCCTTTTTGATCAATTCTTTCATTGATCATCCTTAATATAAACTATCTGATCTGTTTAATTTAACTTAGTAAAATTCTTCTTCAAAAGAGAGTTTCTTGCTACTATCATATATACTATTCATACAAATCTTTATCAATCACCTGCTATCATCATCACATCATTAGCTACTTTTAATACCTTGAGAAGACCAATTTCTCTCATCCTCATAAGGTGATAATGTTCAAGTCACTTAAAACTCAACGGGCTAATGAACATACGTGCTATCGCATATGTTTGGATGGGCATCGTCAAAGTCATGTCATTCTGTCTGCAGATTTACTCCTGAAAATCACCAGTTTGTATCTTACACAATTGATACCTTGATCTCAATTGATCTTACACAACATTTCTCTTTATCAAACACACTAACACCAATTTTATTATAGTTTTTCCAGAATTAACCTTTTTTGATGCTATATCATTTCATAATGAGTCAATTACCATTTTGAGTACATCTACTCCCCTCATTTGGTTCTTCATCCTTTTCTTAATCTCATTCATGCATAAGATCCCTTCTTATACGCACCTTTAATTTTCCCCATACTAGATATCATTTCATTCATCTCATGTAAAGTCATTTATGTCTATTTCATTTCCCTTTCTCTATTTCCTCACTTCTATTTCATTTTCCTATTATCATTTATTTCATCTTCCACATGTATATCCTCAATCAATTCAAAATTACCGATGCATAATCATTATGAAATTTTGACCTCAATTCCACTAATATCTTCTTACTGCGGATCATAACTCTTGTCGTATTAATCGAACAACCACCTTGGTTCCAATTTCCTCGTCTTAAGATCATAACAAGGTTATGTTTTCCTTGCACTGTACTTGTACACTCTAATATTATCATGTATACTTATATCCCTATATTTATCAAACAATCCATGGCAATACATTCGTATCTATATCACTTTCGAAAATATATCACCACAGTACAATATCGGTGTCATGTTCAATAATACATCCTCCAATACAATTGCATTGAAACATTATATGTTTACCCATACACTATTTCTCCTTTATAATTATCCTCAACTTTCTTTTTTTTCCTCATATCATGAAAGAGTATCATCATTTTCTCATTAATTCTATCACCTGAAACTCTTAACAATTGCTTATGCATGTAACTCATACACATGCGCCCATGTAAGATCATAATACTGGCGCTCTGATACCACAACTGCTGGATCCTGTTTCTGGAATCCAACTCTTAACAAAATACCATCATAATTGAGCGTGGTTCCTTGTAATCTCTTCTTACTCTGATACCAAACATGTTGGGCCCCAACTGTTGGTTCCCGTTTCCAAAATCCAACTCTTAAACCATAAAACGTGGGCATAATCCAATGAAATCATGAAGCTTAAAGTCTCATACCATTTATAAATTCCTTTTTTCATAACACATACTACATATATCTAACCATAATTTGTATTCAAGATTTATCATCTCAAATCGATAACTTCCTCAAGTATACTTTAATTTCAATTCAACCTTATCCATATGCAAATCTATATTTCCGCTCAACAACATCCATACATAATTCATAATTCATTAACATCAAAGAATAAGAGTTTTACTAGCTCTAAAGGCATTCCAAGCCACAATTACAACAATAATCCAAAATCTCAAAAGAAAAAAGTTACATGAACTAAAAATCCTTAAATGCGACTAAAGCCTTGTGTTTTCCAAAACTAACTCAAAATAAAACATAAGCAATTTGGGAGTGATGCCTTGACTCTCTTTCACTCCATCTCTTGGTCAACACCTGAGGGTGGGTACGAAAAGGGGGTGAGCTTAAAGCTCATGGGTAACAAGTTTATAACGAAGAATAAGCAAAACCGTTGAAATGTTCATTTGTCATATAAAAATCATAATGAATTCATAACATGCTTCGTTCTCAAAATTTCAGTCAAATTCGCAATTTGAACTCAAAACTCATAGTTAAAATATCATTAAAAAACCAAGGCATATCCGTTTAACCATCAATAAAAACTCTTAATTTATGCAACATATTTCACAATTCAAAGATGCAATGCACAAAGACATGGCTTTAGAGTTCCAGTACAAAATTGATAAACCAAACTTTATATAGTGAACAAAACGAGTCCGATTTTTTAGGATTTCGTGGCCTTAAGCGAGCAGCTGGGAGAAGGCCATTTGTCGACGTGCACGTGACTAACGAAACGTTCCCCTCTTGCCCAAACAAAGCATATAATCATGCTCAAATCAATTTATCGAATGCTCGTACTTTCAAGCTTTTTCTATCTTTTCATTCATACAAAATGCCATGACATGTTTCAATGGCATAACTTAATCATAATTTATAAATCTTAATGCATTTTCAATAATCACAACAATTCATATCCAATCAATTAAGCATATACACACATGAGCAAATTCTTTAAATCGTTTAAAAGCAATATATGAAGAAATTGAAATCATTTTGTTCTCTTGATTTGGAAAAACTTTAATGGCTCATTATTCAATTATAAACATGAAACCCACCTGAGTTCCTTGCTTGGATACATATTTAAAAGATGCCTCTCCTCTTGATCCTCGTGCCTTCCTTGATTCCCTTTATCAAATGCAAAATTCCATTCAATTGGAATTCAAATTTGAGAACCCATAAAGCACATGCACTAAGATAAATTCTAAAAACTCAAACTCTTTCAAAAGTCCAAACATTCGGGTCAATTTTCCATGATCATTCTGATCAAGAAAATAACAAAATCTGATAATATTCTCTTCTAGAAAATTGTTCTTCATTATCTTAAGTTTCTAATGACTCCAAAATCACTCAATTTAGTTCAGTACTCTAAAAGTTATACCCAAAACATTTTTAGACTATTCTTATACTGAAACAACATTCTATGCTCAACTTCCATCCAATAATTGAGATTCCTAAAAACTGAATTTAGAATTTATTCCTTCATACAATTTGTAGCCCTATGTCTCTAGTTTACAACAAATCACAAATCACCTCATTTGGACATCTATAAAAAAGTTATGCCCAAAATACCGAAAGATGTTTGTGCAGGAAAATGGGTTTCGCCGCGGCGAAAATGTTGGCGTTCACCGCGGTGAGGGCAAAAGTTCGCCTCAGCGAACGAGTCCAGAAATCTCCCGAAGACCTGTTTTCTAACATTCTTCATCTATATACTTCCCATCTTTCAAATATAACCCATCTTAACCCTAAAACATCATTCTTACTTAATTTCTAAGCTCATTTCAACCCAATATCAATAACAAAACATCAAAACCTATTACATAACCCATTCCTCAACAACTTCCTACACAAATTCACTTCACTTAAGTTTCATTTAACCAAACAAGATGGAATAAGGCTTATACTTACTTGTTTTAGCCTCAAAGTCTTCAAAATCTTCAAGAATTCCAAATCCCTAATTTTTATCTTCTTCTCCTCTCTTCCACGATTTCTTCTTCAATTTCAAAAAAACAACCGTTTCTTCTTCTTTTTATACCCTTAATGAGTGTGCAATGTCCATTTTGCCCCATCCTTTAAGCCTTTGTCTTATACTCTTAAGTGAACTTCCAACAATGCCCTTCATTCATTCTTATAACATTAATGCTTCCATTCCCTTAATCTATGTCATAAAATCTTACCGACATTAACATAATAATTACCTACGCAAAGTAATCCCTTATGCATTCTTACCACTTTTAAGACAACCAAACCATATAATAAATTCTACTAACATTTACATAACAAGTAGCTACAAAACTTTATCCATCAAACCTAATAATTCATTTAAATCATGCTTAATTCAACAATAAAAATTCGGGGGCCAACAAGGCAAGCGGGAGAAGCCTTTAACTTGGTCAATGTGCACGTGACTTAACTTAGGGGACCACCACTAACTCACATAACACACATTTCATAACTTATAAACTTGTTGCCTAAAATGACACATTTTAAAAACTTTATTTTTTATAAACATGAGATATGTCGAAACCATGATTTCATAAACATGTTATCTTCTTTTAAAAACCACTTTTAAAGTCTTTTCATAAATCATCAACATAATTCATGTAGGAAATATATAACAATTTCTCATTTCATTCAATAAGCAATAAATGCAACACTTTTGATGAAATTTAAAATCATTAAACTTTTTTGATTCAAAGAAAACATTTAGCAACTTGTTTACTCTATTATAAACATGTACCCACCTTATTTTTCTTAGTTATAGACTTGCTCAAAATACCTTTTCTCTTGTTCCTCTTGCCTCTTTTGATCCCTTTATACAATAAAAAAATCCGACTCAATAGGATTTTCAATTGAAAATCCATTAAAGCACAATCACTAAAGTTGGTTTTAGCATACTTAAATCCATGCATTTTCTAAACACCATGAACTAAAATCCTTCCAAAAATCCAAACGATTCAAAATGATCTTACCTTCATTCTTCACCAAATGAAGGGATATTTAGCTTAAATGGAAGCTCTTCCTTTCCTCTACCTTTTTCCCTTTTTGAACAACCTCAAAATCTCTCTTGAAGGCTAAAACAATTGAAACCTTAGCTTGTCTTCTCTTCTTTCTCTCCTTTTCTTCTTTTCTTCGTATTTCTCTCTCTCTTCTTCATCACATTCTCTCTTTTTCTCTTCAATTTTCGTTCTCCTCTCTTCCTAAAATGCAAGAAAACACTTCTTCTTCAAATTATGTCCTTAATGATTGAGAAATGTACCATTTGCCCTTCCATTTAGGCCTTATATCTATTGTGCTTAAGTGTCTGACCAACAGTACCCTTGAACATTTTGACATAACACTTTCTTCTAAAAAAATGTTTCCCGTTGTCTTAAGTTTCTAATGAAACCAAAGTCATTCAGTTTGGTTCAAAAATCTGAAAGTTGTATCACCAACATTTTTGAACTGTTCTTATTTCGAAACAATACACTATGCACAAATTCTATCTAGAAATTGGAAGCCTCAGAGATTGAATTAGATTTCGCTTTCTTCATATCATTTGTAGCTCCACGTCTCTAATTTACTTATAATTAATAATCATCTCATTTGGAGGTCTACGGATCAAGGTAACATCAAATTACCAAAGTATGTTCAGTAAAACATCCAATCATACTCTTTCAATCGATATCCTTACTTGGATTCAATTCATCTTTTTTCGAATCAATATTATATGATATTGAATTCTAAGTAAAGATAGAAAAATGTGTTGAGAATCTATAGGTTCAAGAATGACATCATTTGGTGGTCAGATAACAAAATTATGGTCGAAAGAATCAAACAAGGTTTGGTCCTTAATCATAATGAACCTGTCTTGGGAAAATTCACATATCTTTCATTACAGATGTCAGATCAAGATCATTTTAGAAGGTTTAAAAGCAGACTTCATGATTTAAAATTTTCATAAGGTATCGAAGAAAAATTATATCATATGGGGGGTTAAAAATGGAACAAATGATATGATGTCATCACTAGCCGATATGAAATCATTAGAGAATACAAGATTAGGAAAATTGCCATAACTATCGCTATAGATATCGGTTCAAGGTTTTCTTTGCATGGTTTGAAAGAGGATGTCAAGATCTAAAACGTTCATGAAGGCCTCAAAGACAAATTCTATTATTTGTAGGGTCAAAAATGGAACAGAATATATGATATCATCACTAGTTGATATGACATCATCATATGATATAAGATTGGGAAAATTGCCATAACTTTCCCTAAAGATATTGAATTAAGGTGTTCTTTAGATGAATTGAAAGATGACCTCAAGATATACAACATTCATAAATGCCTAAAAGATAAATTCTATCATTTGAGGGGTCAAAAATGGAACAAACCATATGATGTCATCACTAGATGATATGACATCTTCAGATGATATAAGATTGGGAAACTTTTGATAACTTTCCCTACAAACATCAGGTTAAGGTGTTATTTAGATGCTTCAAAAAAGAACTTCAAGATATGCAACTTTCATGAAGGTTTTGAAGAGAAATTCTATCATCTGAGGGGTAAAAATGGAATAAAAATATGATGTCATAATTAGGCGATATGATATCATCAGACAATACAAGATCAGGAAAATTGCGATTACTTTCCCTACAGATATCGGATTAAGGTGTTATTTAGATGGAGAGAAATAGGAATTCAAGATATATAACTTTTATGAAGGACTTAAAGACGAATTCTATCATCTGGGGGGCTAAAAAGGAACATACTATATGACATCATCACTAGACAATATGATGTCATCAAATGATACAAGATTGAGAAAATTTCCTTAACTTTCCCTATAGATATTGGATTAAGGTGTTATTTAAATGGTTTGAAAGAAGACTTCAAGATCTACAGCTATGATGAAGGCCTCAAAGACAAATTCTATCATCTGAGTGGACAAATATGGAACAGATGATATTATATCATCACTAGACGATATGACATCATCAGACAATACAAGATTGGGAAAATTTTCATACCTTCCACTATAGATACCTAATTAAGGTGTTATTTAGATGGTTCAAAAGAGGACTTCAAGCTATACAACGTTTATGAAGGCCTCAAAGACAAATTCTATCATTTGAGGGTCAAAAATGGAATAGACTATAAGATCAGAAGAATTGTGCATAGAAGGAATTTCGATCAACTATAGAAGAAGAAAAAAGTGAAACATAGACTATATGACGTCATCATAGACAATACATTTTTATAGATGATATGAAGCATCGTAGATGTTATTATGTCATCACAGACGATATATTTTTATGTAGGAAAATCCCGGTGGGCACATCACATGTACCCGGTGCGGAAAACAAAACTTTTTTGTTCCGGGAGATTCCCG
>JANKYE010000013.1:13363523-13374472 GCA_032467995.1 Erythroxylum dillonii | reverse complement strand
TAGATCTTTTCTGAAAAGAACTTTTCTAAAAAGTCAAATAATAATATCGAAAATAAATATTAAAACATATAAAAAAGTCAAATAATATTATATAAATCTCAAAATAAATATCCAAGTTGAGTACATAGGTAAATACATAATAAACGGGAAGATAAATTTGTAGGTATTGAGAGAATTATGTGTAAAACATAAGGGCAAAAGGGACTAAAGAATAGGCTCATTAATTAATCTGAAAAATTCACCTGAAAAAGTATTTTATTGAGAAACTACAAATTTGAGCTTCTTAAAAGGCTGTATTTTGGCTGCTAAAAAAGCCATATTTATTAAAGAAGTGCTTTTTTATATTACAGTCAAACACTCATTTTTCTTATAAAAGACTTTTTTGATAGAGAAAAGTACTTATTGACCTCCCAAGAGTCTATCCAACAGGTACTTGGACTTAGGGTGAGACTTCTAAAGAAACTAAATCTATTTTTAAAAATATATATTACATTCATTTTAAATTTTAAGATAATAAATATTTGTTTATAAAATTTAAATCAATTTACAAACATTAATCAATATCAATAGATTTCAATCATGTTAAAATTTATGTATATTAATTATTACTCTATAATATGTTATAAAATTATAAATTTAGTATCTCTAAATACAAATAAAGTATTATAGAAAATAATGGATTACATGTGAAAGTAAATTAACGTATATAAAAAGAATCATTCCCATTGTACCTCAATCATTTTAAAATTTTTCACCCGCCATAATTTCATATGTGGTAAGTTTGGTTGAAAACAAATATAATTTTAATACAAATATATACTAAATTGATATTTTTAAAATAATAAACATTTATTTACAAAATTAAGATCAGTTTCCAATTATTAAAGATTATTACTTATTAATATAATTCAATTATTTTAAATTTTGAGGCACTAAATATTATTTTATAATGTAATGTTAAAGTTTTACATTTATTAATTTCTAAATACATAAATAAATCATTATGCAAAATGAATGAGCTACAAGTGAAAATAAATTTACATATATAAAAATAAGAATAAAAAATATAAACCTCCTTTAAAGTTTAAAAAACCTTGGAAAAATCCTAATCTTTAAAATTCTTGAAAAAAACACTCCCTTTAGTTTTTAATTCTTCAAAAAATATTATCTTAGATTTCGATTTAAAAATAGTAACAATACACATATAATGTGACCATTAAATATGGACTAATTAAATATTGTTTACTTAATGTTTCAGTCCAACTTTTAAACTTGAACTAATTAAATCTAACTTAAATTAATAGTTTAAGACAATTATTTGGGTCAAGTTTAAGAGCTTAATTAAGTTACCATATTAGTGAAATTTGATTAGTTCATGTCTGATATTTATACTTATGTGTCTCGTCATTATTTTTTTGAAATTCAAGAAAAAGAATTTCTATAAAAACTGAAAACTGAAATAAGATTTATGATAATTTTAAAAGCATGGAGTTTTTATAAGATTTCTTAAAATATTGAGGATGTTTAGGTTTTCATCCTAAAAATTAATTATTAATATACTTCAACCATTTTAAATTAGTGTACATTAATATCACTTTAATATATAATATAAAATTATATATTTATTAATTTTAAATATACAAATAAAGCATTATGCAAAATAACTTCATACGTGAATATCTATAAGATTTTAAATATAGATAATATTGAATATATCAATCATAAAAATGAACTAAAATATAAATTATACATCTTTTTATTTAACTAATTAGTTATCCTTTAAAACCCAAGATACACAAATTTTGTTCATTTTTTAATATATAATGTAACTCAAATTGATTTTTATTTTGAATAAATTTACTTATAGAATCAAACATATCATTAACTATTTAAAATAAATGCATTTATGAATTTCTTATAGATTAACTTTTAAAAATCTTCTAATCGATTAAAGCTCTCTTTTATTTTCAATTTTTTAGAAAAAAAAA
The DNA here is from genome assembly GCA_032467995.1 of Erythroxylum dillonii. Taxonomy (NCBI): domain Eukaryota; kingdom Viridiplantae; phylum Streptophyta; class Magnoliopsida; order Malpighiales; family Erythroxylaceae; genus Erythroxylum; species Erythroxylum dillonii. Next base: position 13,372,484 of record JANKYE010000013.1, on the reverse strand, counting down.
CCTTTCCTATTATATTTTCTTAAAAAATAGTAGAGGAACACGCATAACATGAACGTCATATGTAGGCTAATCAAATATTATCCATATGATGATCCACCTCAACTTGAACTATCTAAACTAACTTAAACCGATATTTTAAGATAATTATACTAAATTGTGTATTTTGGATTAAGTTTAATTAGCTCGAATCATGTTTAAAATTTAGGTTGAGTTGTCATATAAATAATATTGATTAATTCACATGTGATGTTTATGTTATGTATGTTTCATCATTATTTTTTAGCAAAAGCCTAAGAGAAAAAAATCTAAAAAATAAAAAATCATAAAGATTTTTTCAGAAATTTTTGAAGATTATGAGTTGTTTTAAAAGTTATTTAAACCATATGAAAGCATTATATCTTTGACCCTAAATTAAATCTATATCTATATTCTCTAAGAGTTTGACAAAGGTACAAATTATCCCCTAAAGTTTCCTAAAAAGTCTAATTTGATCCTTATTTTTATCTATAATATCATGTTACACCTTATTATCTTCAAAATAGTAGTAAACTAGTGATAGCACTCTAAACCAAAAAACGTTGAGTTTTTGGTAGTTTTTAAGATATATAAGCCATCAATTTAGCCTATGTGATATCACAACTAGGTAATGTGGACCATCAAGACATTGATATAATCTTTAAAATAATTTTTTTAAACATTTGTTAAAAGAGTGATTTTTACCTTAATATTTTTCAAAAAGTCAAAAATTATCTGCTCCTTATTTAGGTACAATAAGTTACATTTTATTATTATTAGCGTACAAAGTGGTACTAATGATAACGATAGGAGCTTGGATCTTTTGGAAAATATTAAGATACAAATCACAATTTGGCCTAAGAATTTCAAAAGTAGTACAAATGATAATGATAGGAGCTTCGATCTTTTGTAAAATAATATTAAGACACAAATCACACCTTTGGCCTTAGAATTTCAAAACTGGTAAGCGCTTAATAAAGTAGTTCTAATTTTCCTAATAAATAATTCATATAAATTACTTATATGGATTTAAATAATGACTTACATATAATATATTATAATATTGTATTTAATCAAGGATCCATGCTTATTTATTTACATTTTTTTATATTAAAAGCTTATCTACTATTAAATATTTGTATTTGATAAATAAAATTCAAAGTTTTTCACAATTTATCTCAATACTATAATCTTTAATGATAAAACTAAAATATTTTAAAATATGTATATACTATAATAAAGTTATCATATTTGCTAGAGAATATGTGCTCATGAAAAAAGTTATTATAACTATTTACCACGAGAAGCCTCATGTTTAGTTGTTGACAGCTCAATGTCAACTCTTCACCTAAGATACTTTTCCAACCCAAATTCAGTTTGATATTTGATTAGGTTCGAGCCAAGTTCGAGTTTAATTTCATCACTAAAATCGTAACTTAAGTCAGATAAAAAATTAGAAAAATATATATCTAAGACAGCAAAACCTGAGGTTTATATCATTGCTTATCTGCAAAAACTTACCTTCAAATAAATAAATATCAACTCAAAAAGTTCACAAAAGAGAAATGAAACCATGAATGAACTGGAAAGAAAACGACAATATGCAATGAAGAAAAGAAAAGAAATGTGAATATGTATATTTCAAAAATTGAAAGATGAAGTCACCTTATTTACCTTGAAATTCCTTATTCAAAATGGCATTCATAAACCTCCAAAGAAAGCTTTAGCATCTAATACTTTGTAATGGTTATCATAGAAGGAATTCAAAAATACGTGTAAAATCAATATATATAGAAGGAATGCAGAGATGTGCGTAAAATCAATTCTAATTAAAGGTCATATGTACTATAGATTAACAGAAATAAAAGGCGAGGTTATCCGATTAGGAAAATTGACTCCAAAAAAATCAAACATATGGAGGGCACATGCGCTGAAAATGGAAGTAATTAGGTAGACTAAAAACAAGTATTAGTAGCAATTGTTAAGTGATCATTTCACTACAATAGCTTAAGCTGTTGTGTAAGGCTAATTTAATTGGTTTTATATATTATTTAACACACCCTCTCAAGTGAAAGTCCTTTGGGCTTGAAACTTGTACAGACTCACTCTTCCTTGTGCTGAATAATAGGTAGGTGGTAGGATTTGAACTCATGACCACTTGGTCATAAAGGCTCTAATATCATGTTAAGTGACCATTTCACCACAATAGCTTAAGCTGTTGTATAAAGTCAACTTAATTGGTTTTATATATTCTCTAACAATAATGTAGAAATAAAGAGACAAGTAAAGATATCTTGTGGAGGATGATATCACGGGTTGAGACAGTCTAATGGACAAATTAGAGATGTAAGGATTCAAAATTAAAAAATATAATCATCTCCTCCCTGTCTCCCTCCTCTTTTAAAATTAAAAAAAATTATGAAGCTCGGGTTAAGACAAATCATCAATCTCGAACCTAAATCTAGTATAAAATATGATCAATCTAGGCCATGCGCATTGATTTTGAGTAAGGTAGGGTTAAATTAGCCCGAGTAAAATTATCATCTCTAAGTATATTAGACTTTTTTAATACATTTTTTAATTTTATGATATAATATTTTTTAAAACTTTTCACATATTTTTGAAAATATACATTATAAGTAATAATTAATTATGTGTCTTTTAGTTTTTTCTACATCTATAAAAAAGTATAAAAATTTTGTATTTTATGTAAAAGAATACAATTTTTAGATTATTATTAAAAATTTTCTTTATGATATTTATTTTTAGATAATTATGGATGGCTTTATGTTTGTATTAATTACGTGTTGTTAAAAAGTAATTAATATAATTGAATTTCTTACAACTTAACATGAGGAGTGTTACAACTTACAAGAGAAGATTGAGATAAGATACATTACAACTTATAGAAATATGAAAGTAATTAAAATTGTTACTTAATATTCAATTCAAATAAAACTGAAAAGGCAGTTCAGAGTCTTGAACTTAATTCTAATATTAATAATAATGATCTAAAATTATTAAATTTGTGTAAGCCAAAAACTTTTCTCCTCGGAAAACTTGATTCGTAATAATACAATAGCTATCAACAGCTTTCGTATGCTGTGTTAAATACTTCTTAACCTAGGACCTACTATACAAATATGTACATTATCGTAATGGGTTATATATTTATTAGTAGTGATGATTTGCCTCGTTATAACAAGCAACTCAAGCCAAATGGCGAAGGTACCTATTCCAATTCAAGTGGTATAAACTAACATTGTCTTTCTACCAAACCGAAAACACTTGAAAATGGCATCCAACTTTAAAGTGGATCCATGCTATGAAAAAAGGTGCAGAAAGATTACCCCTGAAAAGATGCAAACAGGCTGCTAACAGAAAAGGTGTTTTGACTTTTATGCATGGAGAAATAATACAAGTTAAATATGAAGACAGCAACGATTCCCTCACCTTTTCTTCGTTAACTGATAGGTGCGAGATTTATCGGAAGTTATGTCATATTAACATTATTCTATCAAGCATTTCCAAACAAAGGGGACCAAAATTGTCCATTCTGACACCACATTTTTCATTTGAAGTCTGTGTCAGGTCAGTTTTTTGGTTCCACATTCTATATAGATTTTTGGCCAGGAACGGCTTGTTTGTACTTAATCCACATTATTTTGCTTTTACTTCAGATGGAACTGGACTGTACAGGACTGTGATGATGATGGGAGAAAGTACCTTAGCTGGATATCATAATTGTTGCTGTCTCGATCTGGTCCATACCCAACATACCCCTACGTGTTAGACTTAGAACAATGAAGTGCTTGCGCGAATTTAGTGTTCACCAAATCTTATGGTTTACTGAATTTAACATCCAACTAAGTTAGCGAGGTTTACTTGACAGAAATACTAATTGATTGATGTAAAAGATGCGTTAGTTAACTGACAGATTTGTCATGGACAAGTTCCACTGCATTAAAAAGAAGCAAGTTAACCCTTCACTTTTATTTTAAAAAATATTTTTTATTAAATAAACCTTAAACTCATAAATTATGTCCAGACATATATATACTTAACTTTTAAACTTATAAATCCATTAAAGTTTTGTTTGTTAAACTCTTAGACTATGTTTTAATGAAGTACTTACATAATAAAGGTTTTGCAAGATTTTTATACATATTTACAGTTTAAGAGTTATGTCTAATAACGATTTAAGATTTATTTGATGAAAATTAAAGTTTAAAAATATTTTAATAAATTTATTATTTTGCAAATTTGTGAAAAGAAACGGTCATAAGAATTACTCTAAATTAATAGTCAATCTTATTCCAGCATCTTTTACCGGAATAATAGTATCAATTAATAAGTAAATGAACCTCCATTATGCGCATGTAATGTACAGAATGTAACAACTTCAGTCCCACAGTATTGAAGTTACTTTGCAGAAGCACTCAGGCTTGAGCAATCAAATATGTGTATCGAGGATGAGAGTAAAAAGTACATCAGTCAGCCACTTTCTAGGAATCCATTTGGCAATATTTTCCAGGGCACTGATGATGAAAATATTCTTCTTCTGCGTGTTGTGGAAGGTTGATTGCTTAAAGTAATATGCTAAACGGCCTACTTTGTTTGGCCCAAAAATTTAAGCTGTCAGTTGATCCTTTTGTTTGTTACTTTTTCTGATTTGAAGGAATTCAACTTCCCCTTATAATCAATCGCTTTCTTGCGATATTCAATTTTGCTGTTTTATATCTATTTATTTAGTTAATGCTACAAGAATAGAGAAAAGAGTAATGATTAATCTTACCAAAAGAATAGAAGTTTACATATGAATTTTCAAGCTGTTGAGCCGATGAGTTTGTTTTCTACTTCTCTGTCCTTTTGCGTTTATTGTTTAGTGGCTACATGATAACAATCTAAGATAAGCTTGGAACAAAAGACTGGGTTGTTGATTGATGGAGATTCTTCATCACGCCCTACTCCTACTATGGTGGCCAGCAAAAGACATATACTTTACTTGAGAACGGACACATGAGCTTTGTAAACAAGAAGACTAATCACCTCCTCTAAATCTATTGGAGGCCTCCCAACGAGACTATTTCCATATGTGACGCAAACTAGAATATTTAAACTGAGTCAATTACGAGTTTATGTTCTCGAACTTTAAAATTTTAGGTTCTGTAATGTTAAACTGTTAATTAAAGAGGAATGAATTAAGCGATCCTGTCATGAAACTAGGATAACCCATGAAATGAAAATACCATTTCCTTTCAATTAAACTCCCAAGGAAAATCATCCATGTCCTTTCCTCAAAGTACATCATAGAACTTTTACAGACATGTTTTTATTAAATATTATTGACTTTAGACCATGTTTAAGGAAAGAATGTGGTTTACTCATTCAACCCAAAACATATCTTGTTTAGACTCATATAATTAGAAACAATTTCATATACTGTAGAAAGCAAACCTAAGTGTGAAAAGCAGACATAGGGGCAGTGTAGAAAGTGGACTTCCATGTCAAGTGACCCTTTAAGCAAGAATATCTTTCTCGTCCCTACGTATATAAGAACCCCATAAAGGAATAATGCATGGCCAAATCTAAACTCATAGATGCCCTCTCTCTCTCGCTCTCGCTCTCGCTCTCGCTCTCTCTCTCTCTCTCTCCACCTTGTGTATAACAGTTGAGGGGAATTTCGCCTGGTTCGATGTCATTCATTTGAAGCTCATATAGCTGTTGACTAACTGAATGATTTCGGACCAGGCTTCATTCCCCCCAACCACGTGCATCTGATTGGCTTTTGCGGGGTCTAACATATATGAATTTTTTATCTTTTACTCGTGAACCGAAGAGTGTAACCTTATATATGGTTGTATCACTGACATTTAATTCATCTTCAACTCTGGTTTTGTTGCAGAACTGAGAAATGCTAGAAAGGTCAGTTCATTACTATCTCCTGCTTCGTAAAAGAAACGGGGAGCGCCATAGATATGAAGTAATGATACTTCAAATAGGCAGCTGCAATTTTGAGGTATAATTTCGATTCCTGTCTCTTTCAATGAGCTTAGTTTGATAAGTTAATTTAACGAATATAGTCTTGTTAATGTATGTATCTGACTCTAAAACCAGGTTTTCCTTGTCTTTTCGGGTTAGTTCGTACAGCTTTGGCTTGAAGAAATTAACAACAAATACGTGTGCAAGTTTTGCACTACGACTACGAGCTTTGAGTTTTACCTGTTATTTTTTTCTTGTAAGGATCATCTCATCATAGCCTTTAGTTTTGTGCATGCCAAACTCTTCGCTCCAGATGGATCAGAAATTAACTATTGTCGTATTGCTCCAAACCCCAAAATTCATAGCTACCATGGAAAATAAGTTTTACCTGTGAAGCTCATAAATACAGGCGGGTCATGTCTAGCGGAGGTTGTGAAAGGAACCGTACTTCCATGGCTGCAAGTATATAGAACTACTATTCCAATATCTATATATCTCTGTGCGTCAAGAAGCTTGAAGTGAACAGGCAGTTCTTTTAGTACAGACATGACATGACAACAATATAAATGTCTGACAGTGAAATTTACCGTCAAGTATTCTTCTGGTGATTCCACGTGGAAAGTCGAGGCCAAAAGTTGGAGTCAAAGAGTGCCCCCTTTGTCGGGACGAAGACTGTAGGGAGATATAATCGCAGTATTCCCAAGTATTGTATGCTTAACCTGCATATTGCTAATGTGAAAGCACAATACTTTTTACATTCATTTGGTATGATATGAAAACACTAAAAGAGATAAAGGAAGTTAAAAGGTTACCAAGCAAGCTAGTCTCGCTACTTTCACCTTTTTTGTTTTCCTTGTGTTGGTATCAAATCAAACGAATTTGCATACCAAACAACATGGATAAATCAAATGATGAGCGACTTTTATGGTCCAAGTGGCTATAAAGACTCCATAAATATTTCTATGTTGGAAGTTCTGAGTTTGAATTTTTATAATAATTCATTATGTATTTTTAAATATTGGAAATTTGATTTTGCTTTACTACTTGTTTAATCTTGACTTATTAATTAATTAAATAATTTATTTAGCATGCATACTAAGTAAATTATTTCTAAATAATAAAGACTATGATTTGCTTTGTGTGAGAGTTGTAATGATTGTTTGTATCATAAATTGTTGATTCACTGAAATATACTATTATGTATATTTAAGAACTTATTTAATATATACCAAAAATACTAGCTATAATTTCAAAGTTATTAAAAAAACTACACCATAAAAGCTTTAAAAAGTACTGGATATTGGAGTTTGGTACTTAAAAACATGAAAAATGGGATATCATACAATTCCTTAAGCTTCTTTAGTGGAGCAATGATTCTGGAAATACATTCTTCTAAGATCCATAAATCTTTAACACTTGAAGAATCTATTAAGTGACCGTTTTGATTTTGATGACCTACATACATAAGATCTGCAAAATATATATCTACCACTTAAATTTTCTACATAATTCAATCCAAAATCTCAACATTTGGAAATTCTTGAAGGAGCTAGTCCCACTATTTGAACCTTTACCTGATGGCCACCCTCCATGATATTGGCTCAAATGAGAAATTAAGGAAATCCTTTAGTAGCCTAAAATCAGGCTTCATAGTAGTTAAGAGCATATTAAGATCCTATTATCCTGCGACTGAAGAAGGAAAAGCCCTCTTATGCTGATTTCTTTGAACATTAAACATTTTCGTAAAAAGATGATGATATATTTAGTTGCATGTGACAAAAAGAAATTGTATATTAGTTGAGGAGAGGGCTAATTACCCCTGAATGCCATCAACCACAGTGAACTGGACCTGCGTGATCACCACAACTGTAGCAACGTCATTGATGTGGGACCTGGAATTGGAGTGATTTGAGTATAATACTGTTGTCTACCATATTTTTTGGTGCCCATTTCCAGACTCTGACATGACAATTAAAAGGTCGTGAATGATTTGGAAAAAGAAGAGAGGGCAGTTAGGTAAAGCAAAAATTCTTTTGAAGAATTGTCCGCCTTTTTTCGCATAAAAATGTCTTTGAACGGGGAATAGATTCCAAGGAACACTACTTGAATAGCAGATAACCTTACTACAGTTTGGAAGGTACACAACCTTCTTATCAACTCCTTACATTACATAATCTACTTAATTCTGCAACAACGAAAACCTGTTTCTATAATCTCCACCAGAATATTGTCAGCCTCTCGAGTATGTTAACAGGACTGGCATCAGAATCTACAACTGCCTAATACAAGCTGTTGTCACTTGATTGTACTTCGTAACTCTGATGAAAAACGCGAGGCGCGACTGCAAAATATCTTAACGTAACAAATATTAGCATTACAAACTTCTTATTTCCCAATATCACTGTGCAATGTCACTAAATCAACATGCATGTGTTATCGTGAATTTGATAAAGACATGTAAGCTTGCAGCTTTACCTGAAGCTCATGCTCACGCATATTGCTTTCACTTCTGACCACAGGCAGTGAACCAAGAGTTTCTGACTATGCCTATTCAGAGAAGTAGCACATCCATATGTCTGCTAGCAACTCATGCTTAAAGTAAGGTGACATTTCGCTAAACTTCATTATCTCGTCTGTAGCTGAATTCGAAATCTAATTTTTCTTAAGAGAGAGCCGCTAGCTACAATAAGTCTCAGATACCTCTTTCAGTGAAAATAAATCAATGCTTTATGGCGATGATTCCCATACATGAACATAATAAGCTACCCGCCTACTATCTACACAATAATCTTATTTTAGGAGTACGTATATGTGTATTTGTGTATTTGCGTATCGTAGGAGACAAAAGTATATGAGAAGAATGAATTTCATTTACTCTGTTTTTGTATTTATACACTTGGCTGTCAACACTCTGTTAACAGACTTTACATTGACTCACTTCTAACTACTTCTTGATTCTTGATT